>VXBW01006173.1:511277-527904 GCA_013400375.1 Thinocorus orbignyianus | reverse complement strand
CCGCCCCCCCCCCCCCCCCCCCCCCCCCACGGCGGCGGTGCGGGGACGCTGGGGGCTGTAGCCGCCCCCCGGGACACCCCGCTTTTGGGGTCACGGCAAGGAGATTTATGCTTCCAGCTACTTTTTCTTTAAGTTATTTTTACTTTTATTATATACATTTTGCATGGCGCTTTTTTTTGCTTCTGGTGTTTAATTGGCAAATCCTAGATTATAAACAGCAATGAGCACTTCGGGAACTCGCAGCAATAACGGATGCCTCTAAAGCGTCTGGTTTATATTACAACTACAGTAGGCTGTTCTGAAAACAGAATTGAATTTTTGTAGTACTGGATCTTCGTTGATAAAGTTCGCTTTCTGTTCTGGAGGCTGCTTCATGTGTGTTTCCATGGCGAGGACAAGTTCTGCTTTCTCTCATTCCTGCAGGGATCAAAGCTGGAGATCCCTCTGTGGCTGGCCAAGGGTCTGCACGACAGCAAGAGAAGGATAATTTCTGTGGAACTGCCAAAGATTTACAAGGAAGCCTGGAGGACAGTGTTCAGTGCTGATGCCAGCGTGGTTGATCTGCATAAAATGGGGCCATACTACTACGGATTTGGCTCCCAGCTCCTGAATTTTGACAATCCAGAGAATCCCGAGATAGCTCAGACTATCCTGCAGGCAAGTATCAGAATTAAATCTTGACATTTGATTTTACATTTTCCCATCTTCCTCTTGCTCCCAGCTGCTCAGCAGTTTTTGGGAAAAATAACCTGTTTTAATCCAAATGACTTCTGTATTGATGATGGATTTCTGGATCAGGCTGTAGGGTGACCCTTTCTGTGACTGCACAGTCTGGGGATGGAAGCCTGGGGTGTGCATCCGGGGGTGTAATTGGAGCTTGGAGTTTCCACGCTGTAAATATTTCTAAATTTTCTACAGTCCTGTAAAACAGGACTGTATTATTATAAGATTATTTAATCATACCTGTGCTTCAAGGCATAATTAATCCGCCCTCTGTTACTTCCTTTTTTCTGTGTTTTTAAAGCTCTGTAAGGATGAGACTTCCCCCTGTTCTGGGCAAGCTGTTTCAGTGGTTGGCCATCCTCATCTTAGAAGGTTTCCCTAATGACTGAAGTGCAATTCCTTCTGTGGTGCTCTTTGCTCAGCGTGGTGCAGCACCTTGTTCTGCAGTCCCCACGCTGGTACAGGCTGCCTGTGCAGACGGTTGTTCCTCCTCCTGTGTTTGTGCAGTTCCCTGTTTCTGCCTTCATGTAAAAACTTATATTCGTTCCAGCTGAATTACATCCTGTTGTTCTCACACCATCTTTCTGATCTGTCAGGATCGTTATGAATTAGGAGTTCTGCTCCCCAACAGAATTGCAGTCATCCCTTCTCTTTCTCCTGCATGTTGTTGGCTGATTTAATAAGCGTAAGTTCTTTTCCTTTAGTAAGCGGCTTAATTAATATATCAAACAGTACTTGGTTCCAGATAGAACCCCTGCTGAACTCCACTCGGTGTGCTTTTCCCTCTTGACAGGAGGGGTGAGGACAGGTAATTGCCTTTACCAACAGCCTGTGGGTGGTTTAGCTAAATCCTGCAGGAATGCCCCATGGCAGAGACCTCTCTGCTGCTTTCCTCTCCCATTGTCAGGCCCAGCATCCTGCCACAGCAGGAAACTGGGCTGCTCTCAAGGTTTGCTCCTGGCAAGTCCTTGTTGGCTCTGACTCTTCTCTCTATTTTCTTGCAGAGGTTTCTGTATAGTTTAGTTGTTCCAGTATGTTTCCAGGAATTGAAACTAATGGGTTTGTAATTCCCTGGCTCTTCCTTCTTCCCACTCCATCTCCCCTCTCTCTTTTTAACAGTTTCCGGACTTTGCTGCTGCTTCAGCTTTTAAAGGTAACCACTGGCAGCTCTGGGGTTTCTTCACCCAGTTGTCTCAGTGATCTGCAATGATTGCTATTGGGTTTGGCTTGTTTTTTTTTCCTTTCTCTATTCTTCAAACAAAGGCTGATGCAGAGAGGCTGTAAAGCACTGCTGCTTTCTTGGAGTTGTCCATTTAAAGCTTGCTTTCTTCATTGAGGAGGTGGCCACACCTTGTCCATTAGCAGAAAGAAAGGGAGTCTTAGGAAAAAAGCCACATAAGTACCTGTCACTTGGTGACAGAAAAATCAAAGCACCCAAGACATGCTTTCTCCTTGTGAAAAGCAAACAAGAGGGGAGTTTTGCTGACTTAAATGAAACACCCAAAAAAACCTCTCTCCCAAATATTCAGGAACTGTAAATGTGAAGTCTTAAGTATTTGGTGACAAACCCGAAATGATTAATTTATAATATATTTATTCTCTAAGTATATCTCTAAAATACTACAGTTCTGGTGATTCTGAAATCAGCTGCTGAAATAACAAAGCACAGTTTTCAAAGAGTTTTGAATTTATTTATTTTTTAATTCCCAAAAGTGAAGGTAAGGAGGGAGATAAATCCTTAAATGTCTTGTTGCCTTGGTTTTTAAATGTTATTTATTAGTTGTAGATTTGGTTTTTTTGACTTTTTCCAAGTGAAGTGTTTTTGCAGCATACTGGATGCTTCGCGTTGGCAGCTGGGCTTAACCCCCAGGCCATTCACCAGCTGCAGCTGCCCTGCTGTGAGATTCATTCCACCACTCTGAGGCAATGATTGCTTGTGAAGTGACGTGGAGTAGATCATGATTGTGTTACACCTTGTGATCTGCTGGAGCTTGGCACTAGGAAGTGGGCAAAATTGCTTCCCATCCCCCAGCTCAGGCAGGAGATGATCTGTGTTTGTGGCCTAGGATCAGAGGTGCCGTGCTGTTTGCAGATCCATGGCTAGTTGTGAACTAGAGCCCACACCTTAGGCTTTTTGGGCTTGAAAGCTCAGCCTTCTAGCATTTGAGCTGAAGAAACCCCTGTGTTACTTGTCAGTAACTCTGCTTATCTTCCTTAGACCTTCATTAGCCGCTTCCGTGGCATCATGGACTCCTCTCAGAACGCCTACAATGAGGACACCTCCGCGCTGGTGGCTCGGCTGGATGAACTGGAACGGGCCTTGTTTCGAGCTGGCCAGAAAGGGCTGAATGACTTCCAGTGCTGGGAAAAGGGACAGGCCTCTCAAATCACAGTGTCCAGTCTGGTCCAGAACTATGGGAAAAGAAAGTTTGCAGATATGGATGGTTAAAAACCTGACAAACACGCAGCTACAGTGGGGACACCCAGAGATTTACAGTCTGTCACAGAAGAGAAAGATCAGTCAGCTTCGAGGAAGGAAGGCTCCCTGCTCATTAATGGGAATTCTTCTGTATAACATCTTCAGGTTAGACTAGTGCAAATTTTAAAGGCAGATGGCAAGGCTATAAAAAGAATGATTGTATCTCCTGACTGGGCAGCTTTACAGCTTACTGACCCCACTCCTGAGGGTTTTCAGTTAAAGTGCTTGCTCGCTGGCTGGAAGGGTATGGGAGGGTTTTCTAAAAGGGTAATTAACATTTACTGTTCTTGATCTTACAAATTGATACTTACAGTACCAGATCTGTTTGGAAAAAATTGTAATTCTAAGTATTTAATCTTGCCCTTCCTGTTCCAGCCTCCTGGGAATAGCCACTTCCAGGCTTCCTGTTCTTTGGAGAGCTCCAATGGTGCGGAAACGCGGTAGAAACTGCACTGAGTTTTTCCCATTGCTTTCACATGGAGGTGGAACAGGCGTTCTTTGGGAGGCAGGAGTGTTTTTCTGTGCTGACTTTTGTACATCCTTAGTGCTTCAGAGAAGAACACGTCTTTTAACCCATGTAGCAGCAAGGTGACTGCAGGTCTCACAAGGCCCCTCACCCTCTCCCTTACAGCCCTGGTGGGCTTGGTGCTGCACGGGGTGGAGGACGTTCTCCTTGGATGCCAGTGGCTTTTGTGCTGATGTCTTTGTGCTGGGTAGTAAGCTCCTTGCTTCCTTACAGAGGAGGCAGCAGGAGGCAACAAAGAGTTAGTCCAAACCAGGTGAGAAGCAGCAACTTCAATAGAAACTCTCACTATTATCAGCCTTTGAGCCATCTGTTTTCCTATGGGAAATTCCCATTACTAAGTTTGGTCAGTAGAAGGGACAGAGGAACTGAGTTTCCTTTCTTCGGATCCATTCAAACAGTCCTAGCAAACTGATTCCAGTAAATGTCATAGTGGGGTTGGAACTTGCTAAACACCACAGTGATTATCATCCTGGGTGGGTGCCTTTAAATTTAGATTATCTGAAGACCCATTGGATTGGAGATAGATGGAAAACAGACAATTCTCTCTTTAGGACTTCCTGCAGTCATCAGGATGGTCATACTTTGGATGCAGGCATTAGAGGTCTTACGGATGCCTCTAACCATCTGTAG
Source organism: Thinocorus orbignyianus (assembly GCA_013400375.1). Taxonomy (NCBI): domain Eukaryota; kingdom Metazoa; phylum Chordata; class Aves; order Ciconiiformes; family Thinocoridae; genus Thinocorus; species Thinocorus orbignyianus. The sequence goes on along the minus strand of VXBW01006173.1, from coordinate 523,546 downwards.
AAGGTGGACATTGCAGAGTACCTGAGTGGGAGGGCCAGACTGTAAGGATATTGAGTGCTTTCTTTTCTTTGGGAATCACTGGGAGGTGATGGCAAGATCCAAACCTTGGAGCAGTTGCTACTGGACTTGCAGATCCACCTGGATATCGGATACTTCGAACAGGAAACCTCAAGTACAAAATGTGTGTGGCCATTCCTCAGCCAGAGGAGTGACAGCCCTGCCTCCAGAGCTGGTGAGAGGACAGCAGGACACCCGGGCATCTGCCTCCTGCCACAGGAGAGTAACTGGAAGCTGTGCCTGGCAGAGTGTTTAAAGCACGTGCAAGATCAAATGCTGCTGCACTCAGTGACTTACTGGCACATTAATGCCTGCGCATCTCCATGGAGCTTTTGTCTGTTGTCCATTTCTGGATTTTTATGTTGAATAAATATTTTGTAAGGGGACAGTCATAATGTAAATGGTCTGGTGTTAATTGCCCTGCAGCAAGCAATTAGTGCTAGTCTTCACAAAACTGTGGCCATGACAGATAACACAGTCCTGATATCATTCCCCTTATAGGGAACATGGTTGGGAACTACATTGGTGCAGTGACAGGAGTGGAGAAGTGGTTCCTGTCTGACTGAGGGCAGGTGTGTAACAGCTGTTTGCTCAGGCCGAGGGAGAGACACTTCCAGCCAGTCAATAAGCTATTGATTTTATAAATTTCGTTTTTTATAAAACACAGGATGGATGGAGGTGATGACATTCTAACTCAGCTTTGTTGGTGAGTGGAAACCTGTCTGCGTGTGTGTGCCCTGCTGCTGCAGGTGCTGTGGCACTGGCTCCATGCAGCGTGTCAGAGCTGTGCTCGGTGCTTCAGCTGCCAGAGAAGCAAGTTTTAAGTCCATCTGTGATGAGAAACATTTTTGAATTGGAAAGATTATTTTAATGAGATGGTGGGTTTAAGATCTAGTTGGTTTATAACAAAAATTCATCAATTTCTGGGCTGATTTTGGTGACTATTCAAACTTATTTTCCTACAATTGGAAGAATGTTTTTCTTCTCTACCGCTGAATGCAAAACCCAAACAGACAGTTCCTCATCTGCCAACGTTTTGTGCAGCTGCTTCCAGAGGGGGGAAGAAAGTCCCTGAAGTCCTCTTCAGTGTCACTGGCTTTTTGTAAGTAGACGGTGTCACTTTTAGTAACTGTGAGTGTTTACAAATAAACACCAGTAAGCCCCTTACAGAATCTGATCCTGTAACTAACTTCCAGCACTTGGTTAGCAGATCTGGTGTTCTGTTGGGTTTGTTTTGGTGGGGTTTTTCCTTGCTGGCTGTAATGTGGTTTATTTCTGTCCAGAAGCACAACAAAAGAGTGCTCTGGACTTTTTATGGACACAGACTGTTCTTTATGATTGCACCGCAGCAAGCTGGAAGTTGGAGAAGTTTGAAGTTGTTTATTTTCAGAACAGCACCATGAATTCTCATCCCAGAGGCCTGAAAAGGACTCTCAGGTGTCATTTCTCCGCACTTCCCTCAGCCTTTGAACTGGAGGACTGCTGCTGTTGATGAGGAAGCAGTCCAGAGGCACACTTTACAGTATGGCCACAATGGTTTTCATTGCAATCAAATAAAAACAGGCAAAATTTGAGATGTTACTCAGTCACGTGTTCACATAACAATATTTATTTGGGTTTTAGTGGCCTGTTTTTGAAAAGAGGCATGAGCTGACCTGGCCCACTCCTTCCCTTAAAGCCAGGAGCTGGACTTCACCATCCTTATGGGTCCCTCCCAACTTGAGATACTCTGTGATAACCCTCATCTAACCCCTCTCAGGGTGATGTTTGTACAGCCAGGCTTTCAGAAGCTGTCTCTGCAGGAGAACCCACAGCCTCCCTGGGTCGTCTGCTCCTGTGCCTGGCTGCAGTGTGTGACGGACACAGTCAGAGCTGCGCGTTCACCGACACAGCAGAAGACAGTCACGCTTCCCAGCAGTGCATTCCTGCCAGGATGGTTAGTGAAACTGAAGAGTTTTCCTCACCTAAGTTTGGCATTAACCTGTTAACATCCTGTGCACTTTGCTAAGGCAGGATGCCAGCCTGCTGTGGCTGGGCTGGAGCTGAACATACGTGTTACCAGTGTATTGAGTTTTTATCTAGTTTATCCTGTCTTCTGACCCTATGTGCACAAATCAGTCTGATCTCTTCAGCACCAAGATACTTCTGCAGTGAATCAGGGTTGATGAAGCTGGAAGCTTCACATTGTGCTCTCTGCTCAAACAATATTGTCATCTCAGCATTAGGTACGTGGTCAGGGTGGAGCACGATACCTGGCTGGTGTCACGCAGTTTTCAAGACAACATCTTGCTCTGGCACCGTTCTCTGTGCTGCTGCCTGAGCTGCCCACGCTGGGTTTTCCCAGTAGTTCCCAGGAGAGTTTGAAAGGACCAGAGGGAGGCCGTGGCCTGGCAGGGCCTGTGCACACACTGCTTGTCAGCAGCCAGGAGAGGGTGCACTGAGCCTAAGACGTTGTTTTTGTGCCGGTCCTACCATAAATGCTTTGAAGTTGTAGGTGGTAAGAGCACTGTTTGGTCTGCGAGATCAGACTAGATGTCTGAGTGACTTTCTGTTGTACCTTCCAGGCAAAAGCACAAGTTAGATTGGAAGTGGAGTTCAGGTGGCACTGCCTTCTAGATTTGAGCATACAAGAGTGGGTGTCGTGCCTGGCAGAGGCAGTGAAACCAAAACATTACTGATTGCTTCCTAAGGAGGGGAGTGATGAGAAAGCTGCCAAGGAAGAGGAGGAGATGGACAGACAGTTGGCCGTGCTGCTTCAGGTGGTGTGAGATGTGTTGAGTACCCAGTGGGCTGGGTGCTGCCTGAGGGGTGCAGGACCTGCTTTGGTTGTTGCCCTGGGGGTCCTGTGGCACTGGGGGGGTGGGAGGGGTGGGCTGCAGGAGCCAGCGCCCCGGCTTCTTGCTGCCTGCTCCTTCATAAGGGGCTGCTCGTTTATTCTTCCCCTGGAAAACCTGAGAACTGGAGTTAGGATTGAGGGTTAGTTTAAAGGCTGTAATTCACAGAGATCAGGAAGGGAAGAGACCAGCAAGCTGTCCACACACTGTTCTCAGTCTGCCAGCCTGAGCCTCGTGCTCAGCACGTACCACCTAGAAATGTAAAGCCTCTGCCAGGGAAAGATTTGCTGCGCTGTGGTCCCTGGCTGTGGTGGATGGAGCTGTGGCTGTTCCCATTTGTACAATATGTCCCAATTTTTTGGGACAACAAGAGACAGGGAGAAGAATTAGAGTTGTATCTCCCTTCTCTCCCCACCAGCTATCGCAGGGAGCTCTCCTAGCTGCTGAGGAGCAAGAAAAGCAGACTTGCAGAAGTTGTCACCCACAGTAGTTGTGGAAGCATCTGGCCGTGGGAGTGGCATGCCTGGGAAGGCAGCCGGTCACACGGAGTAAGGCAGGGGGTGGCATCCACAGTGGTCCCTTTGGGTCTGCTTGGGCAGGAGATAGGAGGTGGGAAGAGACGATGGGAAGCACCGCAGCCAGGGAGAGGGGGAGCATCTGGAGGCTCCCAAGAACCAGATCAGCTTTCAGTGTGGTTCTCCTTCATTTGAAAGGGTCCCAAAGTGCTGCCTGCACTTGCCATTGTAAGCAGTGTTACAGCTCAGGAAATAGACCCAGGACCACTCCAGGCTGTGCATTGTCACTTGTCTGGGACCAAAGACGGGTGAAGAGAGCTGGAGGTGTGTGGGCAGGGAAAGAACAGGAGGAAGAGGCAGCAGCAGCAGGAGTTGGCAGAGGGCTCAGGGAGTGAGAGAGAACCCCGAGGGGGCTTGAAGAGAGTGAGCTTCCACCTCCCCCAGGCACCATTTCCATTGATTTTGGCTCACAGAGGAGATTGGTGCTGGGGTCCTCTCCTTCCCTGGGTGGGAGGGCTGGCCAGGCATCCTGCATGGGTGCCAGACTGATGGGAGCCAGCAGAGCCCACCCAATGCTGCTGCTCCTGGGGGCTGCGTGGAGAGCAGAGGGGTGCAGAGGCAGTGCATCGCCACTGCCGGACCCCCCCTCAGCTCTTGGGGAAAGTTACAAGGGGTGGCACAGCCCCAGAAAGCCAAGGCATTTGTTCTGGTTTCCGAAACACTTCATTAATATCATTGAAAATACCTCTCAGGTTCCTGAGATTAGCAGGCTTCTATTTTTGAAGAGTTATTCCTCACGGCAGGCTGCCAGGAAGTGCCAGTGCCCTTAGTACTCTCTCTATCTGGATTGGCAGGACACACTGTGGTCCCTCGCCTTCGTTAGCCTCCCTCGTTTGGCTGCAGCTCTTTGCAATGCTCACACACACCTTGGGGGAAATGTGGCTTCTTCAGATTTTCCAGCTAGCCCTGTGGCGAGGCAGAAATGCCTTGGGCTTTATGATGGAATCTGCTTTTCCTCGAGGTGCTGGTTTGCAGGCAAGGCGTGGGCAGGACTGGCCCTGAGTGGGGCTGGGGGTGCAAGGAGCTCTTAGGGAGACAGAAGGAGTTCGCAGAGCGCAGTGCGTGCTGCCTCGGGTGCTCTGGCCATGCCAGGGTCTAGGTGTGGAGCTTCTCAGAGGTGCTGGTGAAGCAGGTGAGGGATGTGGCTGCCTCGGAGCGTGTTCATGGGCAGGACCACAGCTGCAACCCTGCACCCTGCCGTGGCACTGTTGGAGTCCTGGAGAAAACAGCTGGCTGGGGGGAGGTGAGGTTCCTCGGCTCATCAGCTCAGCCCCCTTGCAAACACAAGCTTTGGGGTCTGCCCTTATCCCCCTCCAGATTTCTCTGTGCCTAGAAATACTGGTAAGGAGATGCCTCCCAAAGGTGGTGGTGGTACTCTTCCATCTCTCTTGTGATGCTGCAATGCAAAAAAAATACAGCAAAAAGCAAGTGGATGTTGCAAAAGCTCAACCTGCACTCTCAGCTTGTGTAGCTGATAAGGCTCAGCCTGTCTGGCTGTCCCGGTGGTCCCTCAGGGTCTCTGGGTTCTTCCTGGGTAAAGCAAAACCACAAGGATGATTGCGACAAGCTCTAAAAACCAGGAGATTTTTGCTGGACATAAAAGGTAGTTTTTTCCCTAACTTCAGACCAAGAAGCTGTCAAATGCTTAGAATCCAGCGTGTTTTGTGGTTTTTCTTCTCAAGCATTAGGGTGAAAGGTGAATGAGGAGATGGGACCACAACAACATAGTCCTGTAGCTGGGGAGCTTTGCTGCAAAGCACTTGGGAGGAAGCAGCAAAACAGAGAAATCAGGGCACCATCAAAACAGTCCTTAAATGTGGCACGGTTGTATCCTAGTGGGAGGGGTTCCCATCACAGCAATGATTTTGGGTGAGTTTCTTGCTTTTGCCTCAGTTACAAATACAAGATTTGCAGTTTGTTTAGGTGTTTAATTGATTTCTGGGGAGGTGGGAGCTGATGGATCCTGCAGGTGCCTTCCTGAATGCCCACAGGTGGCTGGATTTTACCCCACTTTTGTTGCTGGAGTGCAGCTCTGGGGCTGGGCTTGGGGAGCGGAGGGTTGTGGGCTTGCAGGGGAGCAGTGCAGGGGGCCTGGTCAGCATCATGTTGGAGTCACAGCCTTTGCAAAGGCTTGAAGAGAAGAGCTCCCCCTCACTCGTACTGGTGGAGACCCAAGCAGCACTGGTGGAATGGAGCAGAGCCGAGCTGGGTGCAGCCTTTGCTCTCCTGGCCAGGACTGTGCCCCCCTGCACTCCCTCTGTGACTGGGCTGGCTCCAGTGACACCACCAGGGTTACTCTAAGCAGGGCTTATTGCAGTCATAGGGGTGGATTTACCAAGCCCTGCCTGGAGGCTGAGCTGTGATTTTTCCTTTCAGTTTGGCCTCTCAGGTGCACAAATGCAGCCCTCGCTGCCGGGCTGTCAGTCTGTCCCGTGCTGATACAGGCAGAATGGGGTGAATGGGCCATCACCTCCCCAGACAGACAAGTCTGGCTGAAGCCACACTGCCTCCCTGATGAGCACTGCTGTGGGTTTACACCGAGACCCTCCCCGTGCAGCTCTGGGCACGCAGTGGCATTTAGCCCATGAGCATTGCTGCAAAGCATCCCCACCCCCGCAGCTCCTGAGTGCCCGCTGGCACCTGGGGCTGCAGCTGAGTCACCAGAGCGGGGTGGCATGGGCAAAGGGAAACTGTGCATCGGGCCTTGGGAACAGCATCTCCTCTGTGGCAAAGACCAATTTAATCTCCTGAGCCACCACCTCAGTTGTAGAGTCAGCACGATGCTAATTAATTGAGAGGCACTCAAACAGCAGACGTTGAGATCCCTCCTGGTTTTAAGTGGCATTGTTTTGGGTTTGGCAGCTGTAGCTGGCCGCTTTCCTAAGGAGCGGTCTGCCCTGGGGCTACATCTCTGCCAGGGTTGTCCCTGCTCTGGTCACCCCACAGCTGCCTGTCCCTCTCTGCGGGCTTTGGCTGGTGCTGGGGAGTCCACACGCTGCTGAGATGATGCCATCTGTGTGCTGCTGGGCAGCACCCACACCAGCCTGCTCCTGGGGTGGCTGCAACCCACCAGACCCCTCACCCTGCCTCTTCCCGGCCCCTCACCTCTACCCTGAAAGCCCACAAGCTGATTAAGCCCAGCGTGTTAATTGGCTGTGACAGCTCATTTTGTTATCTTGCATTTAGTTATTGATGGGGAACGTGTGACTGGATTCACAGCAAAGGTTAGTGGCAGCACAGCCCTTTGTTTGGTCCACCCCAGGAACTGGAATGGGGCTCCAGAAACTGCCAGGACCAGCTGTGAACAGTCACAGCCAGCAGCAGCAATATCATGGATATTTTACCCCGGGGATGTGTGACAACCTGCTGCAGGAGGATGTAGAGGCTGCAAGAGAACTGGGTTTGAATGGGCATTCAGCACCCATGGGTGAAAACCACTCTTGCCAGGGCTGTTTGACACAAAGATTGAACTTAAGGCCCCCAAGCTGGGAGGATGCCCAGGCCAGGACAGCACCTGGTGCCCAGCCACCCCCAAATCAGTTTGGTAACTTCATCTTAGTTTTGTCTTTCGCTTCTATTATAAGGGACAGGGCTAAAAGGGGCCGGAGAGGACAAGCATGCTGGGTTGGTGCTCCTGCAGCAGTGCTCCTGCTGCCAGGTGGGGCCCAGGCTGCTCTTAAGGAGAAGCTGGTGCAATCTAGTGCCTGCAGCTTGGACGGGCACGGTCGGGGCTGGAGGGGCAGCAGGCTGGGCACCCGGCTGGGCTGGAGCAGCAGGCAGGCAGCTGTATGCGAGGCAGGGGGACATGTTCAACCCCCCACTGTCACCCAAGTGCCCACGTTTTCGTCCTGGCTAAAACCAGGGTGCCTTGAGAAAAGGACTCTAGAAATGTTGGCTCCTGCTTCCCGTGGTTGGTGTGTCAGGGTGTCTTTAGTCATCCCATCTCCAGGCAGGCACAGGGAGTTTGAGGGAGGCACTCCAGAGAGGAGCAGCTGCCGAGTGAGGAAGCAATGAGGGATTGTGAGGGTGTGTTGCTGGGGTTTGGTTAAAAGCTCCAAATCCTGGCCGAGGCACTCAAACATACTGAATGTGCCCTTCCAAGGAGCTGGAGAGCTGAAAGAGGAAAGTTTATAGTCTTCCAGGAGCCATGAGCTGTGGGAAGAAGCGCTGAAGACCTACCTCTGTGGTGGAGAGGGCTGTATTGCAAAGAGTTAACGTGCTGTCCTGGGACAGCGTGGCATGGTGCCACAGGCCAGCCCTCTGCTGCTCTCCCCAACCTCTGCCAGATCCATCGCCCAAATGTGCCCCAACCAGAGAGCACATTAGCGAAAAGCAGGATGAAATCGTTAGGATTGATGGATCCCCTCAGGGCTAGAGGTATTGATCAGCTGCAGGCCAAGGAGAAGGTCAAGGGCAGAGCCAGTGGGGCACAGGCAAGAGAAGCTGGGTGTTTGGTTGCTCGTGTGAAGGCTTTCGGGGCGAGCAGGGAGGAAGGGCCACGGGTGGCTGCTTGGGCCCCTCCAGATGCCTTCTGCTGCCTGGGTGAGGGCTGGCTGTGCCGGAGCCCCTACTCTCAGAGCTGCTCTGCTCTGCTCTGCTCCATTCCCCCTCCTGACCAGGCACCCTGGCAGGGAAGCTGATATTTGGAAAACCCCAGGTGTGTTCCCAGTGCTCCAGGCTCCTCTCTTTTCCTGATTGTGACCCTAAAGAGCCCCCGGCCCTTGGGGCAGAGCTGGCTCCACTCCTGCCAGCCTCCCCCACCCAAGCACAGGCAATTCACCTCCCAGCTGGTTTTGCTCAAGGGCTCTGCTGTCTCTCCTGTGTGACAGCCCTTCCTTGGCTCTGCCACCCACCCGGGAGCCTGTGCCAAGGCCCCAGCCTGGCTCTGACTCAGATGTGAGGTCCTGGCAGTTTGTGCAGCTCAAACAGGGCTTGGTTTGCCTGGATCAATCTTTGCCTGCACAAGCAAAGGAGTGCCAAACCCACCCAGGGCTGCTGCAGCCGTCTGCAAGGCTCCCTGAACGCCTTCCCCGGGGAATGTCTGAAATGGGCCAGGCTTAGGTTTGAGGTTGAGCAACTTATTTTCATGGGCAGCCTGCTGACAGGTCCACTGAAGGCAACGGGCATCTGCCAGTCTCCAGAGAGAGGTTGTGAGTGACCATCACACCTTGGCTCAGCACAGAGGGGAGGACCCAGATCCAGCCTTCTGTAGGGATCAGCAGCATCTCGCTGTCTCAGAAGGGTCGCTGGGCTCCCCTGAGGCTCCCCTGAGGCTCCCCTGAGGCTCCCCTGAGGCCTGCTTCTTACCTTTCTGATGTTAGAAGGCAAATGTGCTCTGCTTTAAAAAAATCTGCCTTGCCAGCCTGAGCCCCTCCACACCCTGGGAAGGTGGTCTGTGTTTCAAGACCCAAGTGCCCTCGGCTGTTGGCGTGTCCCAGTCACACCACGAGGTGACCTTGGTGTGTGCTCATGGGGCTCCCCGGTTCCAGGCAGGAGGGAGACCCCCTCCCCACCTCCTGGATGAGCTGCATGCACCCAGCCAGTGGAGAGGGGCACGCCTGGTCCCAGCACACCCAAACACAGTTGGTGGTGACTGGGGAACTGTGGAGACTCTGGGAACGGTTTCCCCATTCCATCCTCCTCCCCTTAAGCCATCAAGGCAGCTTGCAGTCAGAGAAGCCAGCTCTGGGAAGTGGCATTATCCTGCTCTCCAGGGGAAGGGAAGGGTGGGCAGGTTTACTCCGTTGCGATGGGTGATGCCCAATTGAAAACGCTGCCTTTGAGAACGTGCCAGTCTCTGGCCTCGGAGGAGAGAGACCCTGCTGTCTCTGCTCTGTCTCACACCTGCCACCTTGCTAAATGCATCCACGCACATGCAGTCACTCTCCAAACAGCTCGGCTCTCCTCTGCTGACAGGATTTTATTTAAAGCCTGGCTTGGCTCTGAAAAGGGGCCGTCGCAGCAGTGGCTTGGCGTGGCCAGGGGCTGCTGCTGCTGCCTGCCCATGCGGCTTGGAGGAGGCAGGGGGGATGGAGGAGCCATGGGCTGGACGTTGGCCTGTTGGCAGCCCAGCAAGTCACACAGGGGCTGTGGGTGGGCTCTGAAGGTGAGGACCAGGGAAATAGCACCTCCAGAAGTGCAGCACCCTGATCCCTCTGCTCTGGGAAGCCATACCCTGTCACCTCTGTGTGTAGGCAGGAGTGCAGGGGACCCCCCATCCTCTGCCCAGCTCTGGAGCAGCCAGGGCAGGTGTTGGAGCCATGCCTGGTCACATCTGGGCTGGTGTGGGGGGAGGAGGGCCTGCCTCCCCCCCTTCTGCTCCTGTGGGAGCGGGAATGTCTCCCTCTGGTTCTCCAGAGCCCCCAAGCACAGCGCCTGAGCTGAGATCAGAGCTGTGCCACTTCATCACATGGAGAAGGGAGCTGAAGGCAGCACAGTGCTGAGCTCCAGGGCCAGGTGCCTCCCTCCATCCATCAGCGTTGCTGGGCTGTGCTTGGCCCATCAGCCCAGACCTTCCATTCCAGGCAGAGGTGCCCGTGCAAGGCAGCTTTGGAAGCAGCTGACAGCAGAGTCCCCAGGGCTGCCTTGTTCCTGACCCAAGAGTGCACTGAGCCATGGGAATTTTTCTTGGCATGTTGCTGGGACTTTTTCTTCCCGGGCTTTTGGACAAAATCCTCCTGTTTCCCTGAAACAGAGGGCCTGTGAGCGCAGGGGAGAGCAGTCGTCCTGCACAACTGGTGGGCAGCTCAAGCAGCAAAAGCTGGAGGAACTTGGGGTCTGAATGAACACAGAAACTTGAATGGTGCCCAGCCCTGTTAGAGGGAGGTAGGAGAAAATCTCGTTAGAGCAGAGCCAGGATGGAAAATTACTCGTAGCCCTCCATGTAGAGGGCAGGAGGCTGGGGGGGAGGGGGACTGGCAGCCTGCCGGCCCCAGCACATGCTGTGTGCTGGGGGGGGAGCAGACACTGGGAGATGGGCACTGCGCATCCCTGCCCTGCGCCGGGTCATGGAGCAGCGTGTCTGGTCCTGGGCTGGGCTCCAGGGAGAGGACGCTGGGCTCCCTGCAGGATTGCATCTTCCCTGGCAGATTGAGGGAGATGCGTGGTGTTCAGCTGGAGGGCGGCTGCTTGGCTCCTGCCTGTTGCTGCCGGCAGCCCGAGCCACCCCGCTGCAGCCTCCCCTTCTTCTGCACAAAGCCCAGCAGTTCTGGATGGACCAACCTCACCTGGGTCCAACCTGGGGGCTCTGGGCAGGGTTTGGGGGGTCTTTTTCGAGGGGCCCAAGGTCTGAGTGCCCTGCTGTCATTGTGGCCCTGATTATTCTGGAGCCAGCGAGCTGTGGGTCTGTACCAGCAGCCGTGCCTTCAGCCCCTCAGCAGGGGTTTGTAGGATCAGCTGCCTGTGGCCACTCTCAGTGCCCACCATGGCCCAGCAGAAGGTGGGGTGAAGCACGGGGTTACGTTGACCACATTGTCTGGCTGAAGGGTGATGAGGCTGGGCTCTGGGATACCTGGTTCAACCCAGATGCTAAGAGCAGCCTGTGGGCACCCGCTGCCATCCTGGGAATGTAGGGCTGGGGGCAAACCTGGATCTCTGGATGAGGGTGGTGCTGTCAAGATGCTGGTTCAAGCCCCTTGAAATGCCAGCACTGCTCCCAAGGCCCATGGCTGGTGCTTACAGGGACCATCAAGAAATCCTTTTCCAGGGCCAGCCTAGGTTTGCTGCTGGCTGGGCAGGCTGGGGCCCTCTGTTCTTGCTGGACCAGGTGTCCCAATTCAGGACAGTCTTGCTTCATACCCTGCCACCCTGGGAACCCCTGGCTCCTTTAGAAACCTGGGCACCAGTACAAGGGTCCTGGGCACACCTCCACAGAGTAGCTGCCCTGCAGAGCTGGTAAGCCCTGATGATGGCAGGATCCCAGCCAGGGCAGAGAGAGACACCACCAGCACCCATGCCTCACACGTAAGGTGAGCATCCTGCATCTTCCCCACTGTGGGGCTGGGCCTCTCCACCCCCTGCCCTGCCCCTCCATGGCAGTGTTCACAGCCCCTGGTTTTGCCGAACCCAAACAGCCACCTCTCCTGCTCCACCCCAAGTAGCTTCCATCCTGCACCCCAGCATCAATATGTGGGGGTCACCAACACTCCAGCCATGGCCTCTGCTCCTGGGTGATCCTTCAGAAACCATGGCTATCACCATCCTTGCTCCCTGGCACCCCCAGACCATGATGGCTTTGCTGTGGGGACCCTCATTGCACAGGTCCTCCTTAACCTGGGACCACCTGGCCCCCTTGATCCTTGATCCCCCCATCCTGTGCTCAGGGAAACCTGCACCCTGTGCTCCAGAGGGTCCCCAGGTCCCTTGTCATCCTTATTCTTGTTCCTGGATACTCCCACGCCCTTTGGCCACCGTGGCCTCACTCCCCAGGTCTCCCTAGACCCCTTGGCTGTAGCTGCCTTGTTCCAAGTATCCCTGTTGCACAGGTCCCCTCTTGTCACAGGATCCTCCCCAGACACCTTGATCATCACCATCCCCTGCTCCTGGGGACCCCTCGGTCCCTTGGCCCCATACCTGGGATTCACCAAGTCTCCCATGGTCCCCTCCTGGGATCCCACAACCACAGGGACCACCTGGCCCCTTGGGCCATTATGGTCCAGCTCTGGGACCTCCAGGGTTCCATACAGGTGATGTGTGTCACCCCCACTGGCAGCGTTTGGTCTCCCGTGTCACCCCCACCCCATCTCCTGTGTAACCCCCCACTCCATCTCCTGTGTCACCCCCCACTCCATCTCCTGTGTCACCC
>VXBW01006173.1:365720-511217 GCA_013400375.1 Thinocorus orbignyianus | reverse complement strand
ACGGGCTGATGCTGGGAGCACTGCTTTTTGGGGTACCGCAGCGAGGGGCAGCCCAGCCTGGCGGTGCTGGGGGTGGGGGGGAAACGGGGTGCTGAGCCGGCAGCCTCCGAGGGCGGGGGTCCCCCAAGACAGCCGGGCTGGAGGCTGCGGGAGCATCCCTGCAGCGCCCCCTCCTCTGCCAGCCTCCCCTGGGAGCCTCCCCACTGCCAGGGTGCCCCCAAAATGGGGCTGGGGAGAGGTTGCCCTTGGCAACAGCTTCTGCAAAGCAGTCTGCACCCCTTCAGAGCCCCCCCGACCGTCACTGCCGCCCCCCAGGCCCGGGGGTGCTCAGCCTCCCGGCACTCCCCCTGCCCCGGCCCGGTGGGTCTCCCACTGTGGCCTCCCTGCTCCTGCACTCCCCAGCTGGAGCACACCGTTAGGCTGGTTTGTGGGGGCTGCTGGGGTGCCGACCTGTGCCCCCCGAGGGGGCAGAGCAAGCTGTGGGTGTTCATCCTGCACTGGCAGGCTGTGAGGGGGCCTGTGCTGTGTCACACGGTGGTTTCCCTGTGCCCCATCGCGGCTCTTGGGTGGCCGTGCTCGGGGGGTGATGCTGTGGGCATGCTCCCCTGGCCTCAGCTGGGCTGCGGGGTCCCTTGCTCCCTCTCCCCACATGGCTGGAGGCTGCCCTGGGTCTGCCACCCCTCTCTCCTCCTAATTTGCTGCTCCATCTGCTGCACGCTGTCCCTGAGCCTGCAGGGTCTGTGCCAGCGTCCCCCGAGTGCCACGGTGTGCCAGGGAGGGGTGCAGGTGCTCGGTGGGGAGACTCCCGTTGAGGGACCCCTGCCTTCCAGCCAGACACGCTGCCCAGTGCTAAACCCTTCACACACACGCTGCTGCTGCTGATGGTAATAAGGGTATTAATAAATGATAATAGTGTGTTTCCTTGCCAGGAGCTGGTTTTCCTGCAGTTAGCCAGACCGGGGCTGCAGATCCCCAAGGCAGACAAGCCAGCGTGTCCCCGCAGGGCCCTGGCAGGGCAAAGCACTGGTCCCAAATAGTGGATTTGTGTCCCGCTGGCTTTGGGACTGATTTAGGAGTGATTTGGGACTAGGGAGGAGGCATGTCCTGTGCCCAGGGAATGGTGGTATCGCGCTGGGAAGGCCGAGTGGGAGCAGAGGTGGGTGTGCGTGGTGTGGCACCCTGGGGATGGGGGCTGTTGGGGAGCACTGGGGCCAGCTGTGGGGCAGAGGGCTTGCTGCCACCCACGGTGCCCCGGTGTGCCGTGGGAGCTGAGTTGTTTTAGCTGGGAGACTGGGAACCACGGCTTCCTCACCTGCCCTCTGCGGTGGTGGTGGCCCAGCCGTGACACTGCCCCACAGCCGTGCTGGCAGAAGCAGGGATGAGGGTACCTGTGGGGTGGCAGGGGAAGCAGAGCACCCCAGGGAAGTTGGCAGCACAACTGTGATCCTGCTCACAGGCTGTTGCACCCATGGGACTCCCCGGTGCACGGATCCATCTTCCATTCCTACAGTCAGCGCCACTTCAGGTGACTCTCTGTCCCACGCTGAGGATGCTGGATGGCACCAGGCTGTGCCACATCCCTCACGAGCCAGCTTTCCTCCCACCACCCCAGCAAGGTCATGGGGCCTTTCCTCGTTGCCCAGCCTCCCTCCCTCCCTCCCTCCCATAGTAGCTGGAGGCTTTAATTAATAAAGGCACTCACCATATGCTGAGTGCTGTTCCCAGCCACCCTGGGGCTGCGGCCACACCGTGGGTTGGCACAGTCAGCGTGGGACGCTCCTGCTCTCCTCCAGACCCAGCTACCGGTGAGGCTGATTTTCCTCCCATTTTTTTAACCCCGGGATCATGCCCCAAGGGGCTGTGGCACTGCTTGGTGGGTGGCTGTGCTTGGTTTGCTGCAGGGATTTCCCCAGCACCAGCCCAGCCTGCAGTAGCACACCCCAGGCACGTACCCCTCCGTGGGGCTGTTGGCTGTGGGGACATCTGGGTTTTGCGTGGCCCCCGGCTCAGGGGGACCCTCCTCACACTGGGGTTCCCGGGGGGCTCAGCGGTGGCGTTTCTCCCCTCAGACAGCTCTGGCTTGTTGGGTGGCTCCCAAGGAGCAAAGCAGAGCGTGGTGTCTGCAGGAAGCAGCCGGGTGGCACAGCCTGCTGGGGTTTTGAATGGAAACCCTGTTGGATGAGGGAAAGCTGGCACTGGAGTGGAGTTCATGACCAGCTCCCATGTTCCCGACGGCCTTTCAGTGCTCATGGCATTGCTTGGCCTTTCCGTGTCACCAGCCTGGGCTGACCCAGATTTGGAGGTGGACGGTGTGGAGCAGGCTCAGCCAAAGCTGTGGATGGAGCAGGGTCTGTTTGCATCCCCGTGTGATCCCCGGGACTGCAGAGGGTGGGTAGCTGGCAGAGGGGCTGTGGGGCCAGTGCTGGCCCGTTCAGAACTCATCAACATGCTCGGCTTTGGGGATGGTGTGGAGGCCATGAGGGCAAACACCGCAGATCCAGATCCTGCCTGGGCGCAGTTAGTCCCGTTGCACTGGAACCCATCAGTTACCCACCCCATCTATGCACAGGGGAGCCTGGATTGTCCCGTGTCCCCCATGTCTGTCATCTTCTGTGTGCAGCCATCTGCTGGGAGCGGAGGCGTTCCCTTGCTCCCCTCTGCTTTCCAAGCTGCGCCTGTGTCTGGGAGGTGGTGGCACTGGGGCGTAAAAAGTCCTGGTGCCCTGGTCGGCAGCATCCCGGCTCACATCTTTGCTGAGTGGCAGCTCCACTGGGAAATCTAGTCCTGCCAGCCCTGCGGCTGAGCTGCTGCCTGGGCAGCACCTGCTTTCTAGGCAAGGAGGAAGGACTTGAGAGTGAAGGCTTCACATTTGTTTTTCTCCCATCACTGCAATGTGGACTTCAGGCTGTCTCTGCTCCCCTGCTGCTGGGAGCATCCCTCTGCCTCCCAGCATGGCTGAGAAACATCAGCCCTTGTTCTGGCTGTGCAGGGAGATCTCCCTCTGTCCCTCTGTCAGCAACCTAAAACCAGCCAAAATGTTGGATTTTCTCTCTCTGACTGATGCTGGCAGCTGGGGTGGGAATTGGGATGTTCTTGCCCTGGGTCAAGTGCTTACAGGGGTGACGAGGAGAGATAGACCAGTTTGATCTCCCACTTTGCCTGAGACCATGCCCTAGAGACAGGTCTGGCCTTAATTGGGAGAACTTGACATGGGTGGGAGCTGGGCCAAACTTCTCCAGGCACTGTCTGCCCTGTACCTGCTTCCAGCTCCCAGCAGAGGGATTCGCTGGACGAGCTGCAGCACCAAGTCCCCATGGCAGGTGGGTGGAGTGAACCTGCTTTGGGTTGTGCCCCCATGGGCACAGAGACCCAAGAGGCTCCAGGGGGCTGGGGTGACGGTGACCAAGGCAGGTCCCCATGGGTGCCGACATTTCCCTCACCCTGGGCAGGGCTGCTGCTGCAGGAGATGACCATGGCAGGGCTGCATGAGCTGCGCTTCACCGAGGAGAAGCCGCTGCTCCGGGGCCAGGACGCTGAGCTGGTGAGTCTGGTGACCACACTGGTTCCAGCTCCTGCGTGTGGAGTGCCAGGATGTGGGTCCTTAAGTGGGAGCCTGGGGGATGGTGCTGGTGTTGGGTACACACGTGTGTGTGTGTCAGTACTGGGTGCATGTGTGTCCAGACACACTGGTACCGGTGCACATGAATGGGTGAGCACGAGCTCTGCTCTGGTGTGACGATGTCTGTGTGTGAAGGTGTTGGACATACCTACTAATACATCCTTGTGTGTGTGCAGGTGTTGTAGATGTGCGTGGATGTGGGCATACGTGTGGGCGTCACGTCCCTCTGCAGCCAGCACTGCCCCGGGGGCTGGGTGCTTGTGGTGTCTGGGGGCACTACGGGAGTGAGGGGCAGCGGGGAAGGGGGATGTCTCTGTCCCTAATGGCTCCTTCTCTCCCCAGGAGAACTCGGATGTCTTCCTCTCCACTGTGGACACGGACTGGAAGGTAGGAGTGGCCACGGGCGTGCCCCCACCCCTGGGTCCCAGGTGGGACAGCAGCCTGTGGCCGGGGAGGGCTGCAGGGCGCTGAACGGACCCAAGGATGTGGCTGTCCCCCACTTCTGTGGGGTGACAGTGCCTGGGCAGCTTCTGTGCGTGGCCATGCACGTCCCGTGCAGTCCTGTACAGGAGGGAACAGAAAGGACGCTGCCAGGCATGCCCTGTGCTGGCACTCAGATATGGCTGGCGAGCACTTGGCAACAGGCTGGGGACAAAACCTCTTTAAAACTGGGAATTTCTTCTCAGGAGGGCTGAGCTGCTTTTCCAGCTTCTCTGCCATTCCCATGGTAATGGTTTCCCAGGCAATGCCTGCTCCCTGCTTACACAAGGATGTTTGAAAGCCTCTTTCTTTTTTGGAGGGCTGGGGCATTGCCCCCTGTACCACCCATCTCCCTTGGAGAGCAGGGCCCCTCTGCTCCCCAGCATAGGGCCTGCCTGCCTCATACCTCTGTTTCTCTTCTCCAAAGGACCCCCATAGAATCAAAGAATGGTTTGAGTTGAAAGGGACCTTAAATATCATCTAGTTCCAGCCCCCCTGCCTTGGGCAGGGACACCTCCCCCAGACCAGGTTGCTCAAAGTCCCATCAAGAGGTGATCTTGAAGCCCTCCAGGATGGGGCATATGCAGCTTCTCTGGGCAACCTGTTCCAGCGTGCATCCGTCCAGGGACAGGATCTAATTCTTCAGTGCTGCTGGGTTGTCTTTCCTCTTGCCTTATCTACCTGCCACTGGTGACATCCAGGTTGGGGCTAAATCCTGCACACCCTCTGCGTGCCAGCCTCCTGCGGCGGGCAGGGTGACCGTGTTACTGCATCAGGTAACACTGGTGTCTGGGCAGTGGTCACGTGTGTATCTCCAGGAACATCTGCACCAGGCTCTATGTCTGTGCAGATCATTGTGCATCCATGCCAATGAGAGATGGCCATGGCACACATGCTGAGCACATGGGAGAAGGATGCAGCACACATGCTCCTTATGTGTGTGTGACCATGCCCACACATGTACTGTGCAGGGCCAGCCCCGTGGGAGTATGCGCATCTTGTGGGGTGTGTGTTCTTCAGCGTGGATCGTTGTATTTATTTTCCCAAAGTTTGCATGCACAGAGGTGTGGGAGGGCCATGGTCTCGCCTGGCTGCTGTGTGTCTGTGTTGGTGTGTGTTCCTGTGCCTGTGTATGCACGGTGACATGCCACACGCAGAGCACGCCTGCTGCCGCCGCCTCCCGTGTGCTTAGCATGCACTCATGTCCATTCGTGGGTGTGTGCATGCTTCCTGGTGCGAGTGAGCTGCTGCAGGGCCTCGGTCCAGGCAGCTGCAGGCTTGAGCATGATTCTGCACCTTTGCGTGGGGCTGGGGCGATGTGTGTGGTGGGTGCAGGAGGGCACTGCGGGGCTCTGCCGTGGCGGTACGTGTGTGTGCTGCAAGGGCTGTGAGCGCAGCCCTGTCCGGGAAGCCCTGCCCGTCTTGCTCTGCTGAAAGAGTGAAGATGGAGCGGGTACCACACGGTGCCAGGCATTTTTTTCTTGATAAACAAGGGTATTTGGGGCCAATTGGAGCATGAATAATTCCCCCGGCAGCCAATGGTTGAGCGCTGGCTCCATCGCAGCGCTTGCCTGCAATGGAGGCCAAACCTGCTGGGCCTGCGTGTTGCGTTGGGGGGGAAGGGAGAGGGAGGGCTCAGCCCAGGGCTGGGGCTCCACTATAAATCCGGGCGAGGGGCTGAGCCAGCGCAGAGCTCTGCCTCGCCGCTGCAGCGCTGAGCCCCACGCCAGGACCCTGTGCTCAGCTCACCCTGCCTGCGCATCCTTGTCCACCCGGCTCCTCACCATGCCTGAGTGCTGGGATGGGGTAGGTACCACCGTCCCCGTGTTTGCTGCCCTCCCTTCCCAGGGAGTTTTGCCTCAGGCCCTCCCCTGCTCACCCAGGCTGGAACTTTGCACCCAGGGGGGCTCGGTGTGGGTCAGGCAGGTGCTGTGGGTGGGGTGGACCCCCTGCTCCGGAGCCCTTCTGTCCCCCAGCCCTGCTGCCGCATCCCTGACCTGCCGCAGGCTTTGGGGACGCGTTGTCCTTGAGCATGTCCTCGCTGAGCTGGCAGAGATGCTGCGCTGAGGCTGAGGGTGAGTGAGCGCAGCTGCAGCAGCTGGGGGTGGGGGACAGAGGGGACACACTGCCCCTTCCCTACCCCAGAGCTGCAGAGGGAGAGGGTCTCTTGCCAATTGGAATCAATAACTCGGATGCTTTCTGGCCTCTGCAGTGATGGCAACAGCCTGGTGCAGAGGCGGGGTAAGCCAAGTGGGAGCACCGCAGTGCTGAGCGGGTAACCTGGGCAGGGCTGGACTCTCTCAGGCACCCATGGGTGCTGTGACCCTGTGCCCCTCCTCACTGGGGCCACAGGTTGTTGGTGTGTCTCCCCCACCCCGTCACTGCCTGCATCCCCCGCATCCCCAGCCTCTCCCCCCCAGCAAGCATCCCTGCAGCAAAAGGCAGAGCTGTGGTACCAAGTGATGCTGCGGATGCAGCACGGGAAGGGATGTGCCTGGCTTGGTGAGGGGCAGGGAACAAGTGCTGGGGAAGGAGCGGCCACCCTGGGCATGTGATTTTGGGGTGGGATTGCAGGCTGAGCTGTTGGGACTGTGATGGCGACCATGGGCACGAGGATGGCATGGAGGCATCCGACCACGTGGGTGCCTCCTGCTCTGTGACCTTGGGCCAGGCCAAGACTAGGCCAGTCCCTGTCTCATATTGCCCATCCATCCTGGCGGGGTGATGGCCCTGCTCATCATCCGCTGCCTGGTACGATCCCAGGGAGTGGAAGGACAGACAGAGCCAGGGTACCCTTGGGGGGTTTAGTGTTTCTCCACAGAGCCCTTGAGCTGCTGTCGGGCACTGTGTCCCCTGGGGGACAGCAGATCTCAGTGAGGAGACTCTGTCCTCGGGTGGTCCCTCCCATCTGAGGCCCGGATGTCCTTCAGAGTCCTTGGTGGCGTGTAACCTGTGGGAGCATCCACATCCCCACCATCCGTGGGGCTGTCAGTACCTGCAGCAAGGACCACACTGGTCGGGCACCCTGCCAGCGTTGCCCGCCCAGCCCTGCTTGGCACGTGATGCTCCTGCACCCGCCAGCTCACAGCTTTGAGGTCACTGCCAGTGGGCTGACTGGCAGCCATGGGCATCTGGAGGGGACCCTTGGTCCCTTGGCTGCAGGCGATGCAGACAGCACCTGGGCTCACAGCCTCAGTTTCCCTTGCTGGCTGGGGATGATGGCCATGAAGGTGAGGCTGGAGCACTCCCAGCCAGGGAAACTGAGGCACAAGGCAGCCCTGGTCTCTGCATGGGGGCACAGCCGTTTCAGACCAGCATACTTAAAATTTGGGCATGACTCTGCAACATTTCCTGGTGTGGTGTCTGGGGTCTGACCTCTGCCTTGGACCAGGGACCAGGGTCCCTGCCAGGTACAGTGAGTCCAGACCAACTGGGCCACGTTGTGATCCCCCAGCCCGTTGCCAAAACTCCCTTAGTCTCGGGCCTTGGAAGATTTCCTGTCCCATCCTATGGTCCACCTGTCCTGGTACCACTGCCCTTTTCCTCCAAGCGCTCTTGGATCATCCCATCCTGTCCCATCCTGTCCCAAACTTCTATGCCTTGGTCCCATCCTGTGGTGCCATGTCACGATACATCTGTCCAATCCTAAATCCTATTATTCTGTTCAAAGTCTCTCCTCCCATTCCCTGGGGAAGTCAGTGAGGGCTGGGAGCATTTGTGTGTGATTTGTTCTTCCTTCTGCCATGACCAGGTTACCCAGAGCTGGGGCTTTTCCTGGGACGGCTGATCTTCTTTCCCTTGTGCTCCCATGGGACCCAGCTGCTCAGGGCAGCAGCACTGAGGGGTGGGATGGTGGGGCAGGAGAGGATGTCTTGGGGCACACAGAGGTCACCCTATCTCTTTTCTTCCCCTAGGAACATGACATTGAGACCCCCTATGGATTGCTACACGTGGTCATCCGGGGTTCGCCCAAGGGGAATTGCCCGGCCATTCTGACGTACCATGATGTGGGCCTCAACCGTGAGTGCTGGTCCCTGGGTCACGGGGCACAGGGGCAGGCAGGGGCGAGCCTGGGACTGTAAGGGGTGCCAGGACATTGGCCAAAGCCCCTACTTCAGATTCTTTGCCTCTTCTCACGGAGGGTCCCTAGGCTGCATTGGGTCTCCCCAGGCATTTGAAAGCACCAGGAGGCTTTGGATGCTCACACAAACCTAAAGCCTGGGCCAGGCACAGCCAGGAGAGCTTGGCCACCCTGGAGCTGGCTGTCCACCCACCCATGACAAGCAGGGATGAGGCGTGGGGGATGCCGGGTCAGTCCCCATCACCAGAGCTGGCATGTTGGTGTTCAGAACATGGGCCTAGCTGGCAGCACAGTGTGGCAGGGGCTGGAGGAGTTGGGGAATAGCAGGAAATGAGGGACCCCAAGCTGGGGCTCTGGATGTGGGGAAGCTGCACTGTTAGCCTGCGGTCTTGGACCTGCACCACAGACCCCTGTCCTGGGCTGTGCCCCCTGGCTGAGCCAGTATGCCCTGTGCCCTGTGAGCAGGGAGGAGCATCTCCTCTTCCACTAGCAGCTGAGGCTGAGTCACTGGCATGCTGCATCAGCTGCCTCACCATCACAGCAGCACTCTTGTGTCCACGGATGCCTCATGTTGGTTGCAATGGACCTCACAACCTGCCTTGCCCCAGCATTTTGGGAGGGATGTCCTGGCACCAATGCCATGAGGCAAGGACCCTTCCAAGCCCTGGCAATGACAGTGTCCCACTGCAATGGTGGTGGCCTGTCTGCAGCAGTTCTGGAGCTTTTCTTTGGCTTTCTGAGCAGGGAGATTTGCAGGTGTTTCTCGAGTCCCATGGTTGCTTGAGCCTTTTCCAGGGATCTTGGATAGGGCAGATAATACTCCAGGCTGCTAATCCTGCTGCCTTCTGGGTGGTCCTGCAGCTCCAGACTTGCATCCCCGACTCCCATCCCTGCAAGCAGATATGGCTCATCCCAAACTCCTCTTCCTCCTGGCTGTGTCCATCCATCCCAATGCCTCCCAACGCCAGGGGGGATGCAGCCCTTACTAACAGTGGCTGTGGTCTCTGCTGTGGGGACAAGGAGCTTGGAGGGCAGGGAATAGGATGGCTTAGGTAGCATGTTACCTCCCAAGTGGAGGACAGTGGGAGGGCAGGTGATCTCTCTCCATGCTCCACCAGGCCCCCGTGCTGGGGCGTTTGGTCTCTGATCCCTGCTCACTCCTTGACAGACAAGCTTTGCTTCAACACCTTCTTCAACTACGAGGACATGCAGGAGATCACAAAGCACTTTGTGGTGTGCCATGTGGACGCGCCGGGCCAGCAGGCAGGAGCCTCGCAATTCCCTCAGGGGTAGGTGCCAGCTTTGGGGACTCACTGTGCCTGCCAGCATGTCACATCCCTGCCCGCTGGGTTGTCACTGCCTGGGCAGTCATGCCCTGCCTGTGGGTCTTACTAAACTGTGTCAAAGTCTGGCGGCTGCTGACTGGCCCAGGTTGGGCAGTGGGGTAGTTTTTGGGGGGCTGGCATTTCCCTGGCCACTCTGGACGGCCCAGTTGCCCTGTCCCAGCCTTCCTGCTCTGTGTGGATCCTATAACCACTGTCCTGGGCCTCCCTGTACCACAGGTACCAGTATCCATCCATGGACCAGCTGGCTGCCATGTTACCCAGCGTGGTGCAGCATTTTGGGTGAGTCAACCTTTCTTTCACGGCTGCCAGCTGAGGATGCTGGGCAGGAAGATGGGCAGGAGGCAAGAGTTTGGAGGCGGGGGAGTTGTCCCTGTAAGCTGGCACCCTGCATGTCTTCTTGTACCCCATGTGGCAGGTGGAGGGGGGCCCCAGGCAACCCACGCTGGAGTCCACTGTCCCCCCATACATCCCTCTGCTTTCCAGGTTCAAGTACGTGATCGGTATCGGTGTTGGGGCAGGAGCCTACGTGCTGGCCAAGTTTGCGGTGAGCCTGGGGCTGGGATGGGCTGGCCATGGGTTGCTGTCAGCCTGGGGCGAGGGTAGGAGCAAGAGCTGACAGCCCTGGCCATGCTCCTGGCAGGACTGAGGGGCCGGGACTGCCGTGCCTCGGCCATGCAGCTGGGCAGCCTTGCCACAGGTCTCCCGTCGCCCCCAGGACTGGGCCGCACCAGCCCTGTGCGACGCCTGTGCAGTGGGCAGCAGTGCCCACGGGGAGCTGCCCTTGGTGCATCTCCCCTTCCCACTGAGCATCACGCCTCTTGCTCATTGCAGCTCATCTTCCCCGACCTGGTTGAAGGACTGGTCCTCATGAACATTGACCCCAATGGCAAAGGCTGGATTGACTGGGCAGCTGCCAAGGTGGGCAGGGACCTGACCCCCTCCTGGCACTGGCAGCTCCCTGGGGCAGGAGCCAGCCACGGTGGTGCCGTAACTCCCTCTGCTCCCTCCACAGCTCTCTGGCCTCACCAGCACGCTGCCGGACACTGTCCTGTCTCACCTCTTCAGCCAGGTAAGGGCTGTGCATCCTGCTGCCCCTGCCACCATCCTCCTGCCTAGCATGCCATCCGTGTCACCTCTCCCAGCCCATCAGGTGCCACAGTGCCACTGGACCTGCCCCATGCCCGGGGAGGGGGTTAGTCAAGCCCTGCCTGTATCTCTCCTGCCCAGTGCAGGGCTGAGCTGTGACGGGTGTGTGGCTCATGCTCACATCTTACCCGGGCGTGCTGCCTGCTCTGGCTGGGCCACATTGCCCAGTGTCCTTTCCCTCTGCCCTGCATGGGCAGGCCTGGGGGGCGGGGGTATCTGAGTGGCAGCCAGTAGTGCCCACTCTGTCTGACCTCCGTTCCCTGCTGGCACAGGAAGAGCTGATGAACAACACAGAGCTGGTGCAGAGCTATCGGCAGCAGATCAGCAGCATGGTGAACCAGTTCAACCTCCAGCTCTTCCTCAACATGTACAACAGGTGAGCACCCCAGGCAGTCCTGCCTGCACCAGGGAGGGGGGCTGCAGTGCTAGTGGGTGGCACTGCGGGCACCGTGGGAGCTCTGACCCCTGCAGGGTGCTGCCAGGCAGGCAGTGGTGCACAGCTGGCTGCCAGTGCTGGCCAGAGATGCTGGGGTGGTAATAGCTGTGCCAGAGCCTTGCCGTGTCCCAGAGCCCATGGCCGTGAGTGTGCATCCCCTGGTCTCCTCCTGCACTGGGTGCTGGCACAGGCCTGGGGAAGGGGGTGGAGATGCTGTGCCATGCAAACAGGGAGTGGGAAGCCTTGCTACTCCGCTGGGTGCTGCATCCCACAGTGCAGGCTCTGTACAGGTCGTGGCAGAGGTGACTGTGGGGTCCTCCACCCACAAGGAGCCATGGCAGTGGTGCTTAGTGCTGTTTCCCAGAGCTCTTGCTCTTGTGCTGTGGCTTAGTGGCACCACCTGCCCACGGGCTCACACTGGCCCTTTCTCCTCCATCAGCCGCAGGGACCTAGACATCAACCGGCCTGGGACTGTGCCCAATGCCAAGACGCTGCGGTAAGAGTCGTGTCAGCGTGGGATGGCAGGACCCGGGACAGTGAAGTCCACCCAGGTCAAGCCCTGATTATGCCCCTTCCTCCTTTCACTTCCAGCTGTCCCGTGATGCTAGTGGTTGGAGACAATGCGCCTGCTGAAGAGGGGGTGGTGAGTCCTGGGGCAGTGCCCGTGAGGTGGCATGCAGCTGGGGCCCATGCGTGGGCTTGCTCGTGTGTGCTGCCTGCTCAGACACGTGTGAGCTTCCATCCGTGGGACCGTGCTCATGTGCAAACGAACCTGCTTGTGTGGGCGCCTGTGCACGGTGCATCTGTGCGTGGCTGCCAGACCTGGGAAACCTCCCCTTCCTCCTATGTCCAGACAGGCTCACAGCAGGCACACTTGGGTGGGTTGGCACCCTGGCACATTCCCTTGGCCACATGGACCCCAACAGCTGCCAGCACATGTATGTGCTTCCATATCGCTGTCCACACTGGCACAGTCAGTCACAGGCAGTGTGCGGGTGGCCACACGATGTGTTAGCTGCATGACCACCCCCTCTTCCAGCACCAGTGTGCTGCACAGAGTGCCTCACCAGCTTCCCCCCTTTCCAACCTGCACCTCAGCCCAGACACTGTCTCGCAGAAGGAAGGTCCCCTCTGTCCCATAGTAAAGGAATGGTGGTTCTGCAGGTTCAGGGTTGGGCCCAGGGCCCTGTCTCCACCTGGCTGGGGTGGGATGTGCCAGCTGGCATGCCATGGCCCAGTGGTGGTACCTTTGGGCAACTTCTGTCAGGCTCGGGCCACCCCAGGGAGCTAATATCATCCCTCTTGCCTGCAGGTGGAGTGTAACTCCAAGCTGGATCCCACCAACACCACATTCTTGAAGGTAGGCAGGTGGCGGGGTGCCTTCTGCCCATGAAGTGCCCCATTGCCCTCCACCCCAGGGTCACAGGATGTCCCTCTTCCAGTCTTGGCCATGGGGCTGGGGAAGGGTGGGAAGAGCGGGGTGGCCCCAGCACTGGCATACCCCAGCCAGCGGGTTCCAGGGGACACAGTGGGCAGCGAAGGCTAAGCAGGACCTTCTCTCTGCAGATGGCTGACTCCGGTGGGCTGCCCCAGGTCACACAGGTGAGTGTGACCCCGCAACTTCCCCAGTTAACTGGGTATACTGGGGCCCTGAGACATGCACTGGTGCTGTCCTTGGCTAGCAGGGAACAGGCTGCGGTGGGCATCGGGGTCTCTGCACAGGGGCTGCCAGGGGCAGCTCAGGGCTGAGCTGGGGTCTGGGCCCCGGTGCTGCCTCAGCTCAGCGTGCTCTCTCTCTGCCCGCAGCCCGGCAAGCTGACCGAAGCCTTCAAGTACTTCCTGCAAGGCATGGGCTACAGTGAGTGCCAGGGCTGGGCACGGGGCTGGAGCGTGCCTGTGTGTGCACGTGCGTGTGTTCCCATGTGTGTGTGTGCTGACCCTGCCACAGACGAGGAGCCCATCCTGGTGGAGTGCTGTGCCCGCACCTGCGGGGCTGTATGTGCAGGGGTACAGGTGCCTCCCCGTGCGCTCACAGGGGTGTGGGTGTGCAAACTGCGTGTGCACAGACGTGTGAGCAAGGCCTCCGTGTGCTGGGGCAGGGTCTCTGTCCACAAGTCTGTAGGCATGTGTGTGTATGAGTCCATGAGCACATGCGTGTGTGTAAGTGTGGCCAGGCCTGTGTGCATACCTCTGTGTGCATGTGTGTGCACGTGTGCGTGTTTGCAGGCCCACGTGCACGCGTGTCTGTGGGTGTGCAGGTCTGTGTGCATACCTCTGTGTGCATGTGTGTGCACGTGTGCGTGTTTGCAGGCCCACGTGCACGCGTGTCTGTGGGTGTGCAGGTCTGTGGGCCCACGGCAGGCCCGTGTGTGGGCACAGGTGGGGCTGGGCAGGGGCTCCTGGTCCTGCGGAGCGGCCGGCACGGCTGACGCCTTGTCTCTGCCCTCCCTGCCCTCCTCCCGCTCCACCCTGGCCAGTCACCCACCTGAAGGATCGGAGGCTGAGTGGAGGTACAGGTACCGCTCAGTGCTGCTCGGCCCGTGCCCGCTGCTGCATGGTGCCTGCCTCGTCTGTGCCCCTGAGCTGCCTGGGCACCACTGGGAGCAGCCTGGGTGCAGGGCTGGCCCTTCCCAGCCGGGTGCCCCCCTGCCTTGCTCCGCTTTCCCTGAGATGACACCCTGAGCCAGGGACGGGGGCCGAGAAATGGCATTTGGAGATGTTTCCCCCAGTGCAGGCACAGTCTCAGCAGTGTGCCCCCTGTGCCCGTCTCCAGCAGGCCAGGAGGTGTGACCTCTGAGCATCCTGGCTGGAGGAGTGTGTCACCTTCCCTGCGTACCCTGTGGGGAGCTAGGAGAGCTCACTCCTTCCCCGGAGTGTGGTGGCCAGGGGTCCCCACTGCCTCATACCCAGTGTTTGCAGCCCTGGGAGAAGTGCCTGGTGTGCAGCCTGCCCCAGGGTGCCCTGCCCCTGCCCTGCTGAGACCTGCCAGGTTGTACCTGCTCACGTTGCTGTAGCACCGCATGCTGCAAGCTTAGGCCCAGGGTCATTCACACCGGGAAGCCAGACCAGTGGCTTTGCTTGCATGAAGCAATGTCCGCCCAGGTCCTCCTGGCTTTTGGAGGGAGCTGAGCACCCCAGCCATCTCTCTCTGCCTGTGCAGTGCCATCTGCCAGCATGACTCGCCTGGCACGTTCCCGCACGGCCTCCCTCACCAGCGCCAGCTCAGTGGATGGCACCCGCCCACGTGCCTGCACCCACTCAGAGAGCACCGAGGCCATGGGGCAGATCAACCACACCATGGAGGTATCGTGCTGAAGCCCACACCCACCGCCGACGTCTCCTCCAGAGCCATCTCCCATCCGTCAGCATCCCGCCAGCACCCACTCGCCTCATGGACGTCCTCCACCAGGACCCTCATCCCTTCAGGGTGGATTTGTCTTCTTTGCTGTTGATCTCATCCCCTTGTCTGGTACTGGAGAAGGAGAGGGGCTTTGCTTCGCTGCCTCCTGGCACCAGCCCCTGGCTTTGCCCAGCAGCCACACATGGTTCTGCGTTGGTCCTCTTCCTCCCCAGCATCAGCTGGGCCCTGGCTTGAGAGAGTGGGTGGCAGGGGGACAGGGCCAGAATGGGGAAGCAGGTGCAGGATGAAGAGATGGGGACAGGATGGTGGGATGGGGCAGGACAGAAGGCTGTGGACAGAATGGCAGGACATGGAAAAGACATAGGAGGTAGGTTGGTCCCCCAAGGTCAACCAAGGCTGGCCAAGCCAGAAGGAAGACAGGAACAAGGAACAGTGCTCACTGGGAGGTAACTAGGTCCTCCCTGGGGATGCAGCTCCCATTTCTCCCAACCGGCCCTTCCTATGGAGAGCTAGCATGGGATCTCCTGCGTACCCAAGACCTGCTGCCCTGAAGCTGGCTGAGCATTCTGAGAAATCGCACCCCAGACTGTCCCCTCACCTCCCCTGTCCCCACCCCGAGGGGCAGGGGGAAAGGGCTCAAGCGCTGCTGCAGAAGCCATTGGGGCAGGAGGTTGGAATGGAGGGGTCCCACTGCTTCTGCCCATGCCCTTGCCCATGGTGGCACTTCTTTGGTCCCTTGTTGCAAGAAGGACAATCACTACCTGCCACTAAAAATGCAGCAGGGGTGAGGGGGCTGTGTGTCCTGGCGTGCTCGGTCCCTGTCACACCCACATTTCTACTCCCAGCTCTTGGGCTGAGGCTGCCAGGGCTCAGAGGCCACTGGATTTGGGTACATCACATGGCAGACCCCCCTCCAGCTTGTGGGTATCACCATAGTGGATCCATTAGCAATAAGATGAGACACTCCCCACCCCGCTGAAATGCTGGGGATCCCTCAGCACCCTCTGCCCTGCAGGGTGCATCACACAAGGTGCTGGCAGTGTGGGGTGACCCATGGGATGTGGAGAGCACCACAGTGTCTGGTTTTGCCCACAGAACTGACCAGACCCACCACGGACCCCCAAATTCACACTCCCACACCCAGCATCTCGCCTGCGCACTAAGCAAGGCATCTCTCAAGGGCTTGGCTCCCCCTGAGCCATGGGATCCCATCTGGCCACCAGCTCTGGCTGGATGCAGCGTCTGGCACTCGGTTTGGAGAGCTAGCTGCATCGTTATGTGACCCCACCATCAGCCACCCAGCCTCTGCTGCTGTTCCTGGCCCAACCCACGAGCAGCAGAGCCCAGCTTCTCCTGCACTCGTGGTAAAGGATCCCCTGGCTCTGGCAAGGGGTGTTCAGGTCTTTGCAGGTGGTCTGTGGGGAACCTGAGCAGGGATCTGTAGGGGACCCATCAGGTGATACCATCGAGGTGAGCAGAACCAGCCTGATGGAGGCGTGTCCCACCCAGCCCTGCAAAAGCACTTGCCCTCCAGACCCCATCCCTGCTCTCCAGCAAGGGGTTTACAAGGGCTTTTGGCCCTGAGACCTGTGCCCTGCCCAGAATGACCACCCTGAAATACCAGTGTCCCTATTTGTCCCCCCACTTTGTTCTGCCGTGTGCTTCCTTCCCAGTGTGACTTTTAAAGCTATGTAGCTCCTTTTTACTGTAGATACTGCTGTGATCTCTTGTTTTCTCAGCATGTCCTTCCAGATGATATATATATAAATATCTATACATAATATACATGAGTTTGTCCGGTCCCTGAATTTTTTGGGTTCATTTTTCCTTGCATTCTTGTCCAAGCAGTGCTCTGTGGTTCCCCTGGAGGTGGTCTCACTGTGCTCGCTTTCGGACCCTCACCTTGGTTTTGTTGGTCGGTTTGGTTTTCCCTGATGGTTTGTTCTTTTGATTTGTGTTGGTTCTCCTTTCTTCTTGGTCAGAGTGGGATTTAATGCATTTTCCTGTCTGAGCTCAACCTGTTCTTGTCATGGCGGCTTCAAGGCTGCAGCACTCATGAGACGGCAATATGTAAACTGGATTTAACTAACCTGTTGTAGAGAGAACTTACTGTGTTGGAAAAAAACCCAAAAAACTAATAAAGTGTTAAGATCCTGGTGCTCTTTTCAGCATGCTGCAGGGAAATGGGTCTGAGCCCACCCTGGGCTTGCCACAAGACATCTGGGGGGCAGAGAGGACAAGGGTGACACCTTGGCCATCATCTACACCAAGTGCTGCACTGCTGGGAGAGGAGACCAGGGTGACCGTGCATGCCTTCATCCCTGCTCCAGTGTGTTGGGTCTGCCTTGTACTGGGGCACTGCACGCTGGTACCAGGCCCTGAAGAGGGTCCCAGAGCCAGGCATGGAGGGAGAATAACTATGTAGTCCATATGCATTGCTGCCTGGCATGGGTGGAGAGGAGCCTGGACACTTGGAGAGGGAGAGCAAATCACAAAGACTGAGCTGGGATGTGGGCAGGCAGCCTGGGAGCCTTTCAAGAGCTCACAAGCAGAAAATTCTTACTTTGAGTAGGAAGCTGTGGTGAGTTGGCCCAGGTGGGATGGCCAGTGCCCACTGAAGCTGCTCTGTCACTCTCCCTCCTCAGCTGGACAGGAGAGAGTAAAAATAGAAGGAAAGGCTCATCCTGGGGCTCTGTTGGACATGGGGAAAACTTCCAGCAGCTTCTCACAAAAGCTGCCCCTGTAGCCCCACAGCTACCAAACCCTTGCCACTCAAACCCAAAATAGAATTCCTTCTTCTTGACTGTACTTTCTTCTGTGCCTCAGTTAGGCACAGCTCTACAGCTACAAAGAGCCCTTGTTTGGATAGTTCTTGGCAGTGTTAGCACTTTCTTGCTCTGGCTGTTCCTGCCCGCCAACAGTGGGCCAATTCATGGCCCTCATCTGCTTTCCCGACCTTTCCTTTCCCTGTGCATCCCAGTCATTTGTTGGCCTTGCACAGCTGTGTGAGTCTCTTTGTTTCTCTGTTCACAGCTCTTGCTGGTATTCCCTGCCTTGATCCCAGTGAACGGTTTCATCCTGTGCTTAGTCACCCCTGCAGAAATCACTTTATTCCAGTGCCAAAGTCCCAGTGGTCAGCCATGCAGTATTTTCTTTTGCCGATAGTCTTTGGGCTATCCCCTGGTATTTGAGTTACACAGAAGCTGACAGACTCCTAGAGAGTCTAGA
The DNA here is from genome assembly GCA_013400375.1 of Thinocorus orbignyianus. Lineage (NCBI taxonomy): Eukaryota > Metazoa > Chordata > Aves > Ciconiiformes > Thinocoridae > Thinocorus > Thinocorus orbignyianus. The sequence continues at coordinate 493,520 of VXBW01006173.1, read as the reverse complement.
AGACTTCCAGTCTCTCATTGTCTATGTACTTCTTTTCCACCTTGGGTGTCACCACTGCTGAGCCAGCCTTGGACCGTTTGTGCCCATGGAGATGGACACTTCATAGAACTCCAAGTTACTCCAAGTCACTGATGTCACTCAGTGTTGTAACCACAACCGGGTGTCCTGGGGCTAACAGTATTCCTGACCATTTTCCAGGAGTGAAACTTCGTTTCCCCTCCTAAATAGCTTTTGTTCAGTTTTTGTGCCTGGGAACTGGGAAGAGGGGTTAATTAGGGACACAAGTGGGGACACAGTTAGGGATACTTCTTTCTGTTTGAGCTGTGACAGTGGACATGATGGAAACAAGAAAAAGCAACACACCTCAGCAATGCCAGCAGTTAACGGGTAACAGCGTACTCACAGGAAGCAGCAATTACCTCCTTCCAAGAAACAGGTACAGTAAGAAACATACTGGGCACAAGGATTTTGGTTAAAAAACAGTCAAAGAATAAGGTTTGTCTTGGTGGTATCAAAGATTTTTCTCTAAGATCACAGTTCCCATGGCAAGAAGCTGGTTACTGTTTAAGCCCCAATAAATAGTTTTTTCCATTTTTACATCAAGGGAACAGCGGAATAGGGGACTCTTTGAAAGGGTCCAGTTTTCTGTACTTTACTCTGAAGTGATGGAAATAAAGGAAGATGGTCAAGCTTGACAGGTCCCATAGCACCATCTTGCTGATTCCATGAGCTGGAGAAGTGGCTGGCAACCATGGAACCTGGGAAATGTAACATTCTATAACGGCGGCAACTGCCTTCTTGATTCAGCAAGCCTAGAGCCGGTGCCACCTTCTTCATTTGAGTGTATTTCACTGTCAGCTGGAGCTTTGTTTGAAAGAAGAAGCAGAGCTAAGGTTCTGAAGGTTTAGCTTTTGAAAGAAATTTCTGCTTTCAGGATATCAACATTGCTTTAACATTTTCATGTATGTTTTGTCAGTATTAGGAGAGTGGAGGTAAAAGCGAGAGGTGAGGCACAAGAGGTGAAGCAGAAGAGGTGAAAATGGCTGCAGTTGGGAACGACTGCTATTTCCATTTTTATTCCCCTGAGACACAGGTAAATGCTGTAGATTTTAGAGCAGTTTGTATCCTTGATTTTCTTGATATATTCATGTTGAAAGGGGGGCTTATTCTGTAAAGTTAGAAGTTGGTATGTCGCTCTGCCTGGGTTATGGCAGCATCTGTAGATCAGATATCTGATTTTCAGAAGTAGTGAGAAAAGCTAATGATCACCTAAACTACGGACAACTTCTTCCATGAACTGGGCTCAGATATTCAAGGAACACACAAGTTAAAAGCCATGCATAAAGATCACTCATCACTTTCTTACTGAACCAACATTATATTGATTCTGGATAAACAGGCCGGGTTTGTAATTTCTGCTTATGGAGACTACCTGAATTTCTGCAAAATCGGTTATTTAAAGCAGTCCTTCAAAACGGGTTTGTTCATCAAAGAAATATTTATACTCCAGCGGGTAAAAACCCAGGGCTGGGTGAGGGCTCTTTTTTACTGTCTCAGTACCAGGGATTTAGGTTTTAATGCCTGGGTGATGAGCTTTGGCTCCACACCCCAGCGTATCTCGGGTCATACTGACTGTAGTCGAAAATCAATGTGTTTCTGGGATGCTGCTTCTGCACCCAGCTGATAATGTCTGGAACTGGGTAAAACTTACCTGCAAATATTCAAATATTTCCAAGTGGGACTTTGTTTTCCTCTAAAAATTTGCTCAGAAACTCATTAAAAAGTAACTGACAACCTGGCATTTACAGCTCTCAGCTGGGATGTCGTTCCTACCCAGGATATAAGCGCGAGTTTTTATTTGTTGCCATAATATTGTTATACCCAGACTACTGAATCATCTCCTCCACTAATTAAACCCAAAACTTTTAGAAGAGGCAATTCACATGGAAGGCAACCACTGGGAATCTAGAGTGACTTACTCACAAGGTCATTTTCCTCATGGGGGCTCCAGGTGCAGATTCTGTCACTGAGAAAAAACTTCTTGGGTGTGTTCCCAGCAGTGCACTGTGTATTAATCCAGAGCCCAATTCTATTGTTGGATTTGCAATATTTGAAAATGCTTTTCTTCTGCAGCCAAAGTACAGTAACATCTCCTGTTTTTGGGAAAGTCAACCCTTAGGCTGTGTGAGGATCCGTTGTGCCTTTCATCACAGCAAACCTCGTTATATTAATGGACTTTTTTTGCCACCTAGTAACAGTGAGTAAAAATTGTTTCTCAACAATTTATTCATGAGAGTGCATAAATACTGGAAAATGTCCTTCTGGTGCCTACTTCTCATGCTCACCTAGTTTATGTTAAGGTCAAGAAATGTAGCCTGGCAAAACAATAAAGAAGGATCTGCTATCCCAGCAAGTTGAAGGCAAAGAAAGGGATAGTAATGGCATTTGAATAGAGTTGCCATATGATTTTTTTTTAGCTGTCACGTTACAGATCTTCCTATCTTTCATGTAGTGGCATGAAAGATGAAGTCACAAATGGCAATTTATGTTGCTAAGGTCCACAGAATAAAAGTGGTGCTTTACTTGGTTATTTGCTGGATTAAATCTCTCTAGTAGTAAAAGTGGTGAGTAGAGAAATGAAAAGTAGTGTGTGTGATGGTGGGAGGAGGTTGGTAGGGTCACTATTATGAGTATGAGAATAGCAGCAACTGGAATAAAAGAAGATGCTGATGTTTCATCTAATTAAACTGGAAAACATACCCAATTTGATATTTTTCATATAATGCACAGAATCCTAATTGTACCTATAGCTACAAATTGGTCAACTTGAACAACACAAATAGACTAGCCATTTTTCATCGTTTTTATTTCATTCTATTGCAGTTCCTGGCTCTCAGAAAATGCTATCCCAATACTGAAATAGTTTTGTTGCAAATAGTATGGATAGATAAAATATTACTAAGGAAAATAATATCTTTTCTGATTTTCTTCTAATTAAGTGTAAATTATTTTCATGAAATTCATATTCTTTCTCAAAATCTATGTTTTTAAGTCAGTAAAGAGAGCTGTGATTCAGAAAATTGATAGAAAAAAATATCTACAAGCTAAGAAAAGGTAATCCTATGCTTAGCATTGCTAAATTATTCAAAATTGTTGCTATTATTCAGCATGTTTAATTAATTTCATAGGTGTCCTAAACTCACTTACTCACTTCAGACCAGGTATTACTAATCACATCTCCCTATGTTGTAAATGTCTTAAAAGGGCTTGGAAGAAAGAAGGTTAATCTGTCCCCTGGATAGGAGAAATAGCCAGCTTTTTCCAAATAGCTTAGAATGACCAAAACGGTCCTCTTACCGAAAGGCTTTATTCAGCAATGCCTCATCTCTCCACTCAGAGGCACGGGTGCTGCCATTTCTCCTACCCTCTGTAGCTGGAGGATGCTCTTCTGCCAGCCTCTACAGAAGATTTTTCCTATAAAGCACTATCTGTCTATTTAATGATTCCTTCGATATGATAACGATTTAAAAACTACACCTGCTGGTCTGAACCCTAATGTGATATTCCAATACCCTCCTGATAAAATAAGTGTGCTGTTCTTACATGAGTATGCTGTTCTTCATCTATGCAGATGCTCCATTGCAACAGGGTGTACAAGAAGGGATGCTGAATCCAGCCTATGATCAAGAATCACTTAGAAATCTAAATAATATTTTACTACCAATTCACCCTCCCCTGATTATAAACTTCAACGAGGAAGAGGATGAAGAGGATGACGAAGAGGAAGAGAACTGTAAACAGTTTTTTCCTTTCTTTTACGAGGAAGTAGAATGGTTTCTTTGGACTCTTGCAGTGTACTTCACAACTACCAAAAACCATTACATTTTTAGAAAAGGGTTGTTGAAAGTTTCGGAAATAGTTCCCAGCTAATCTTCAAAATATTGGAACTGGTAGTCACCAGATGTGAGGCAACATTTTCTAACTGCTGTGAAATGTATACTTCAATAGTGGTGTGATTCACATACCTCTTTTTCATTGAGTAAAGTTTAAAATTTTATCTGCTATTCAGATGACGTGATTCACCATTCAAATGGCCATCAAATACTCTCCAAAATTTCTCAAAATTTGGTGACAAAATCACCAGTTTATGGGGTACCTCTTTGTTGGGAAACAAACTTTGGGACAGGGGCTGTACACGCTCAGTGCTGAAGGTAAGGTTACAGGTTGTCTACAAAAAATAGTTGTGTGACTTCAACTTAAATAATTTGTTCAACTGATTTCCTGAACTCTGAAAAAAAGTCTCATTCTGTTACAGGAAGTTATTATTGAAGCTAGCAAAGAGAATCCAGACACTAGATTAACTGAATTTGTGTATGTTTACATTATTATTTATCTAAATTTTTTGAACCATAATTAAACTGTTGACTGTATCTCATTTAGAGATGGCAGGGAGAGAATGTATTGCACATTCCCAGAGACTGAAAGTGAGAGAATTACCTACTGTCCTCCACACACTCTGCAAATGACTGTGCTGGTTCTCAGGCAGCCCTGGGATGCTTTTCTTTTCCCTCCTGCCCTTCACAGTGGCTGGCAGGGCTGTCTGTTAATGCTTCCTAACCCAGTTTCACTCTAAGTAAGCCACCTTAACTTCAACAACGAGAAAAGTAGGGCTTTGCTAGTTTTAGTAGCCTTAATTGAGACAGAGGAGGAGCACTCACTTCACTAGCTCTGCTGCCGATGTTACAGGACAGGAACTCTGGGTTTTGTGACAAGCACTCCTTGGTGATGTGTTTAGTCAGAAGATTTCCTTTTAGGTGCAAATGAAGAATTATTGTGGGAATGAAGGCTGAAGATGTTTTGATTCATTTAAAATCAACAAACGTGAGCTTCTTAATCTGTGTTGTAACTGCTATTCCGTTGTGCTTAATTAGGTGTTAACATTAATCCTTCCAGGGTGACAGGGAGGATGAGGCCCTCTATAGACAGATAGGATCAGCATTGCATTCACCGACCCTGGTCCTCATGGAGGACTTCAACCACCCTCGTATCTGTTGGAGGGACAACACAGGGAGGCACAAGAAATCCAGGAAGATTTTGGAATGTGTCAATGACAACTTTCTTCTCCAAATGGTAGAGGAGCCAACGAGGAAAGGAGCCATGTTGGACCTTGTCCTTACCAACAAGGAGGGGCTGGGGGGAATGTCAAACTCAAGGGTATTTTTGGCTGCAGCAATCATGAAACGGTAGAATTCAAGACTCTTAGGGCAGCAAGGTGTGCAGCAAGCTCATGACCCTGGACTTCAGGAGAGCAGACTTTGGATTCTTGTTGAAGATTTTTGTATAGATAATTAGTAATCTTTTAAAAATATTTCCTACAGATGTTTCTAATTGGGTGCCTAGGACTGCTGCAGATATTGAAGAGGAAAGAGCAATAAAGGAAATGTGCTATAAATCTGGTAAATATGGAACTAGTCACTTTTTCCTAAACAGTAATGCTGCAAATATAGTAAACTTTTAATTTTTTTCCTTCCTGGGGTATATTTAGGTGAGGTTTATGGGATTCAGTATGCTGACAAACTCCAATCAGCAAAAACCATTTCTTCACCTCCCAAAACTGAACTATCACCCTTGGAAGCTACTCAGCACAACTTGCAGAAAGGCAAGTGCAGACCATCTTCTCAATATTCACCACTTTTTACATTACTGTTACAGGGAGAAACTACAGGTGAAGTCATATATTTTTGACTGACCGCTTTTGCCAGCCTAAATTGTTAAAGATTGTATTTTTCTAATTTCTGTATTTAAAGTGTTTGTTATTAAAATGGTTTTGATAAGCTACTTCTGAAAAAATATTTAGAAAGCTTTAGACTACAGACAAGGAAATCACAGAATCATAGACTGGCAGGGGTTGGAAGGGACCTTCAGAGATCACCTGCCAAAGCAGTTTCACCTGGACTAGGTTGGACAGGAATGCATCCAAGTGGGCTTTGAATATCTCCAGAAAAGAAGACTTCACACCCTCTCCAGGCAGCCGGTTCCAGGGCTCTGCCACCCTCACAGGAAAGAAGTTTTTCCTAATGCTGAGACAGAATTTCCCTTGTTCCAGCTTGTGCCTGTTGCCCTTTGTCTTGTCTTTATTTATAACTACATACATTAAGAGAAAAGAATGGAGAACAGAAGCAATTCTAGAATTAAATCTCTATACCCATATATATATATTGAAAACTTTTAAAATGGACTGTTTAATTTTTTGTGGGCCTTAATGAATCAACTAGTTGGTTTCATGGTATTCTTTGCAATTTTTTATTCATCTCAGTTAAAAATACTGTAAGAAGAGCAGAGGTTTTGCATTATTCACATATCTTTGGGTGCTCTGACTTTTTGATACTCCTTTCCTACAGGAGGCGATTGTTCTGTGGCACAGGGAAAAATATTTGTTGAAGGGAAAAGATGTGAGGCACAACCTCGGGATAAAGAACGCATTGCATCAAAGTATTCCAATGTGAAAGGTACTTAATTATGATCTATTTCCTGGGTTTTAAGTGAGATTATTTTTCTTTGTCTGCAAGTCCAGTGGATATTATATTCTTTGCATAAAACCAATTTGAAGTGAGGTTTTCTTTCATTGTAAGCTGGCAGCAGTTGTTGTAGGTTATGGTCCACTTCTGCTACTTTTAGCCAGTTTGTATTCTCTGTTTAATTCAGTGTGAACAGGATCAGATAACAAAATCTTTGATGTCTGCATGTTTAAGCATGTGATGTGCTGTGAATTTTCCACTTCCATTAAGTGAAATAGATTTGAATGTAGGTGGTATCTCACAGAGCATGGGCCTTCACAGGACCAGTAAAACTATTGTCAAGGAAAGAGCGTAGCACCTAACCAAGAAGTTAAAGAAAATTGCACTAAATGCATCACCAGCTCATAGAGGTGGGAGGAAAAGGATGGCAATACCATTCCCCGTGCTTACACACTAGCAGCTAAACTTCTTTCTGTTGACCTTTCCAGGCAATGGTAATACAATTCCTCCAAAAAACAATAATACAAAAAGAGAGGGAGAGCGTTCCAGACGAAGAGTACCCACAGAGAACATTCCCAGAACGTATTGCAGATCCTTTGAAAATGGAGGTAATAATGCTTTAGCATCGGCTTCTCATTGCTGAACACCTTGTGGTAAATACAATAACAGAATATATTTTGGTTGGGCTGCCCACAAATAACATTTCTTTAATCTTTTCTTCTAGCCTCCAGTCTCCTACAATATGTCAAATTTTTTATTGTTTAAGTTGGTTTTTTTCACTTTTAGGAATTCATGCTTCAAATCCCAAAGGAAAACCACATCACCAACAGAAAAGTCAAAATAAGGATGCTGAAACTGCTTCATCTATGCCTTTTGGGAGAGAAACTGGAAGAAAAAGTTATTTCAATTCTTCAGCACCTCGAAGATCATCATATGTAGTCTACCGTACCGTCACCCAAGAACCGAAATTCAGTGGATCTGCAGGTGGGCTCCTGCTTACACAGGATTCTTAAAATGCCTCAAATGTGCCTGTCTGGATCACGCTGCTTTCAGTTTTGTCCCTGCACGTGACTGTTAAGTTACTTGTGCCTACAGATGGGAAAGAGTAAATTTGATCCAGCATGGTTTTCAGAAGTAGACTGCAGAAGCGTGAATGGAGAGAAATACAAAACTTTATAAAGCTTTACAATTAGTCAGGAGGAATATTCATTAAGAATATTTTAGCCACCTTTGTAGCAGGAATTAAATTATCTGTCAACAAAGACGGATATATGGAATGATATGCCAATGTGCACTTTTTACAGCATCTTTTATGTTATTTATTCTTTTGAAATATTTAATAAACATTAGAATAATCCTCATTTAACTTCTCATTTTACTCTAAATATTGATAGCAATAGTAGTAGTTTTGCAGCAGAATTTGAGTTTCCTCTAAAGAAACTTTTTTTGTTCAACTTTTTTCCTCCAAACAGAGGATGGAAGAATGACCTTGCTTTGCATGGTGTTTTTCCACGTATAGGATTTCACTGGATTGTGATGGATTTATGATTGTTTTTATTATTTAGGATTATTTTTCATCTTGAATAAACAAGGTCTTGGGTCTCATTCACACTTCTGTAACTGATTTAAATGTACACTAAATTTTCTGATTTATGACAGCATGTCAAAAAAAGGTGAGCAATGTTTTTGTCATATTAATGACCATTACCATTTTCACTACCTTTCTTTTCAGCAGACCCTGAGCCATGTGGTGGGAAGTGTTCCAAACAAAAGAACCAGCTTGACAGAAATAGGAGATTTTGGACCCAGACAGAAAACTATGGTAATACTTAACGTGATACTTATAAACAGAAAACTTTGGGAATATTGTGCGATTAATAATTGCGCTTAATGGAATTAATTTGGAATGAACAGAAAACCGGAGTATTAATAATAATGACTTTTAGCCAAATGTCATAGAAAATGCCTGGTCATTAGGCAGCATGCTCTGATGTAGCACAAACACACATCGCCTTGCCTCTAGTACCTTCACAAGCAGAGGTAAAAGAGGAGCATGGGTTATGGACTTGTTTAATCTAAAAGCAATTGATGCCTGTGGAAAGATTTTCAAGACAGGAACATTCACTTTGTTCAGGTCCAGGATGTCCATGGCAGAATCACCTCCTTTGGAAGGTTCCGTGAGCCAGATAGAAACACTGCAAGGTTATAGATGATCTTTAAAGCAGTAGAGAGAAAGTTTGTGTCTAATCCTAGCTTGCATGTCAGATATGATGTACGATTCACCTGACAACTTCATTGACACTTCAGCTAATGTATTTAATTCACATATCAGATTAAGAGAGTCTTTCCTGAAATTGTAGCTGAAACTAAGAAATTATGCCTATGTTTTTTTCTATATATCCTTCAGGATATAATGCGCCAACTTGGAGGACAGGAAATCCAGATACAAAAAAGTTGTCTAAGTTTAAAACAACTATTCAGGTAACTGTTTGATAGAAATTTTTGTAATTCAGTCTTTTTAGTCAAAGCGACATCCCTGCCCACCTAGAAAGTGCTCTGGAAACTTCCCCAACCAAAAACCCACGAGAGTCTAAGCAATGCCGAGCAGTCTTAAAGAGCAGTTTTGTTTGTTGGCAGACATTTAATTTTGCCTGCATAACTAGTTCGTGATTTCTGGGTTTTGGCAGTATTACTGAAGGCAGTACGAAGGCAAAATACACACATGCCTTTAAAGTCAGGAGGTACAGAAGCAGTGGGATTGGGCTTGTAGCACTTGACAAAGCACAGGAGAGACTGGGAGCTGTGACAGGCTGGGATCTGTTTGTCTCTCTGCCTGTGAGGCACCTACAATCGCTGAATGATGGTCAGCTTGGGTTCAAATTCATGAAGGGGCTAAGGCTACAAAACATTCACAAAATACCTTAAGGACTATGAGTGCATTCTACAGCTGCCTTGAAAGCAGAGGTTAGAACCTCTGTCTTGTGTTGAAAGTTTATTTCTTAAAGTTTCTGAAAGAGCATATAGTTTTACCCTAATAAATTATGCACTATTCTGTGCTTCTCCTGACAGCAGAGCCAAGAAGACATGGAAGTGAAGAGAAAAGGACAACGATACATAGAGAGGTGAAAGAGCTTGAGTACTTCAATTTACAAGAAAAATCTAAATCGAAAGAAGGAAGTTATCAACTGAAAAAAATTGGATCAACTGAAAAATGTGAAAAAATTGCAGATTCCAAAACCGATGATCCAGCCAGTACCCTGCAAAATTTCAGAACTGATTAAAATTTTTTAAAGTATGTTTTGCATGGTCACATGCAAACTTCTTCACTAAGTTTAGTTATGAGACTTTGACAGTTGAAATTATTTTTACAGAGTATGTTTTAATGTGTTATTATTACTATGAATAAATATGATTAAAGTTACGTTGCAGTTTTTCTGAGCATTGGCTTAGGTAGTTACTTAACTTTATTTCTTCTCAAAGCAACTGGCTGAGCACCTGTTCTTTAACAAGCATGTGGTTATATCAGCTACTTAACTATATATACTTAAATCAACAGCTTGAGACTCATTTAAGTAACCCCTTTGAATTCTCTCAGGATAACAATTTATTTTTAGAAAACAACTGCAATACAGTAACAGAGTTGAGCATGACATGTCTTTATTTCACTGTATTTACGTCTTTAAAAAAAATACTCAAGTCAAAAGAAATGTCTTCTAGAATAGCAACAGTATAAAAAGCCATGAAACCATGTCACTAAATACCACACACCCCCGAGAAGTTAATAAATTATCTCTGCTTCAAAGAGCAGTTCGTAGAGTTTCTTTAAAATACTTTTAAACTCTGGGTTAGAGAAGTACCACTGAAACAGCCAATTCTGACTTTGTAGGAGAATATTCTTCATTATCAACAAGACAAAGGCCTCACAGCGTCAAATTTGATTAATTTTTTGAGGAAAAGCTTTAGAAGCTTGCTACTACCACAAAGTAACATTGATTACTTAACGAGAAATTACCTGAGAACAAATCTTCCCATTACTCAAAAGCTGGGGACAGAAACCTTTCATATTATTAACAAAATAGTAAAATAGTTGGTCCCCAAAATCCCATACTATACCTTAGCAATTAAAATCAAAACCTGTATAAAGTAGTTAACACTACTTTAATAGTAGTGTTAACTACTTTAATTTTTTAATAATAGTAGTTAACAGTACTATTTAGCCAATGCAATTTAAAATATCATATGTTTTTTCTACTTCAGAAACATACAAAGATCATAATCTATGGCCATCTATCCTTGCCGGTTAGAAGCCAACCACAAAAATATAAAAGTATACAAAAACAACAGTATCTCCACAGAGTGCGTGTCTATCTAATTACTAGCAACATGCAAATTTATATTTGTAACAAACTTTCTTCTGCTTAGTAATTGTCTTATGTATTTAAAATTTAAGGTTGACATTCTACTGAAACAAAAAACTACACTTAATAGCTCACATGACTATTAAGTAAGTAAGTGAGTATTCTTTATTGCAGTGCTGGGGCCGCTCTGGGATTTTCCTTGAGGTGCTCCCACTCAGCAACGATGTCAAAGGGTTTATATTTACATAGGTCTTTACATATTCGTGTTTTTTCCAAAAAATGATCAACGTAAACAAGCCTATTCCTAGAACTATTGACATAACTACAAGAAATGTCACGGTCTTTGCTGCCATCTAGCACCGTTTGTTAGTAACCGTGTGTTAGTCACGCTGGTGGGAGTTTGCTTCATGAGGTGGTTGTATCTTCATCAGTCGTCCTCTAGATGAACCTGGGTGGTTATGTCCCTTGGTAGCTTCACATTGGTTCTTTGTGGTTCTGTGATTATAGATTCTTTTACTTTCTTCCTACATGACACTCCAAACTAACTTTACATAATACGTTTATACTTGGCTCGGCTAATTCTTTTTTCTAGATGATATATCAGCTTAAGAGGTTATAAAGCCTTAACACATTTACAACTCTCTCCGTTAACTCCTATCTCTAAATAACATTGATGCTCAAAGAGGTCATAGGAGGGCGGGATTGCACCCGATGGAGGGGAAGGCCACGGGTGACAGCCGGCCAGGGTGGTGGCCACACACCCCTGCTCGCTTTGGCGGACAGAAAGAAGGTGGTGAGGAGGAGTGTGTCGTTCTTCCCACGGAAGAGCTGCAGCGGGAAGATGCCTGTGGTTCGCCGTGGGTTTGTGCGAGGCAAAGATGTGAACAGACAGCACCCTTCCACCCTCCCTGCAAACCCGACCTCCCTGGCTGCGGGGCTCATTTGGGTGGTTTTGGTGTTTCTTAAGTGTTTTCTTGCCCCTGCCTGCTGTTCACCAGGCTGCACGCTTCCCATCGTGTGGATCTGAAGCTGGAATCGCAGCAAGGAGCCTTTTGAGCATGTGTGGCAGACTATGAAAGGATGACAACAAATGATGTGTACCCTCCCCTTTTAAAATTACTTAATATGCACTCATCATGCCAGAGGAGTTGGAATAGGCATGCTAAAATCACAACAGGGAATATGACACGTAGCAATTAAACGCTAATACAATTTCTATGCCTCAGTATTCAGCACTAGGGTTACTTCGTGTTGTCTACTAAAGGTGTGCCTTGCAAGGCTAAGAGCAAATTTGAATTACACGTAGATGATGCACTTTTTCTTTCAGTTACCCTTGAAGTAGGTTCCGTTTGTGGTGGAGCGATGGATGGCACAGGCTCACACATTCCTGGCAAGGCTCTTCTCATCAGTGTGTAACAGCTGCAGAGAGCAAGCAGCGTCCTTGTTCTGCAGCTGGAATCACTCTGCTTATTACATGCAAAATTTAAAATCTATCTGAACTAACTTATATCTTGTCCTTGCCTACCTTTTTGACACAATTCATTTAGTACACACGTTTTACTTGCTTGAATTTTCCAGCAGAGACCATATATGCCCAAAACAGAAAACAAGCCAAAAGAAAACATTATTTGCACAGTATGATTGACCAGGAACAACAAAACAAAATACGAGGACTCCTTGCAGCTGACTTCCACGCACATATTACTACCAACATAAACTAAACATACAGTCTGAAATTTTTAAGAATTTTTCTCTCCTGAAAGGCATTACATTTAATGGAAAAGTCTGAAATAATTTGTTGATCAGCACATGTAATGGGCATTCTTGTATTTACAAAACAATGTCCTCAACTGTCCCGCAGAAAGGGAAATGAATACCATTTACGTCAAGAGAAGGAAATGCCATCCGTGGTAGAGAATGACAAATGTCTGTGTTATACTTTGTTCCATATTTGAAATATTCATACATTTCAGTTAAAGTTCTCAGACTTTGCTATTTCACTAGAGGAAAAACATGTTATAGAGAAAAACAGAAACGTAAATAATAATTAAACAGGAAATATTTATACACAAATATAAATTTATTTGAGTTCATTCCTTAAGAAGTGTGTTCTCAAGTCAGTAAAAGAAAGTGATTTACACAAAGCCTGCACAAATGGAAGTTTTCCCCCGCAATTACAAAGGCCCAGAGACCCCTGAGGGAAAAGTAAATCTTTTCTGTGCCAATGCATTGCTCTGTGCTGGTGGAGACCACTGTCACAGGACAGCTGCTAAGTGTCAGTACAATTTCACACATGCATGACACTATGATAGTAATTTCTTAATCAGTAAATGTCCCATTTAGAAAATAATTACAAACTTCCCCAGTCCTATAATTAAATGCGTTCTTGAGTTAGTGCTAAGAATTGGTGGATCTAATTTTCCTCTCACTTACAGACTTCTATCCATGTAATTCTAAAGGATTTTAGTTAAACACCTAATTAATGTCCAAAAAAGTCATGGAAATCAGATTGACAAACTATAATAGAGTACTGTGGAAATTACTACTGGATAAAATATCTCAGGGAATAATATTTCCATATTCTCTCAACATTAGAAGAACAGGACTTTCTATCCTAAGGAAAAAAAAATCCCTGCAGTATGATTTTGTACTTCAGGTATTTAAACTCCTTATTTCATCATCTGTGCAGGGCAAGCTGACAGGAATTCACAACCTGGTGAGTCAACTAAACTTTCGGTTACAGAAGGACATTAATCTCACTTGCTGACTTCTCAGAATGGGCCAATAATGTTCACTTGCCTGAGAATGTGAGACAGTGCCCAGGAGTCAGGCTAATAACTGCTTTAAAGATTGATTAACTTTTAAAATATTTAAATTTTAAATATTTAAATTAAAAAAAGTAATTAACAGCAAAAAAGCAACTCTGGTAGCATGAAATGGGGAGAGGCCAGCAGCTGTGCTCTCGGTAAAGCAATACACAAAACTGACTGTAAAAAAAAACAAACCAAAATGCCACAAAACAAACAACAACGAAGGAACCTGCCTGTGCCAGGGGCAAGGACATGGCTTTTTCTGTCAAGTGCAGGACTGCCACAGCTGTACTATCGAAACAGAGCAGAATATGCTCTCATAGGGTTATTTATAGATACTGAAAGATCAGAACTCAAAATGTCTTAAGCTTTATTTCTGTAAAAAATGAATTTCTCTCTTTTCATTAACTTAGATTTGCCCTTATTTTCCTAAGGGATAGTTCTTAGCCTTTGTCCAGCTGGCCTTCCTGCTGGTTGTGGCTAGACGGCCTCAGTGCAACACGGTAAGTCTGAGCACCTGTGCTGAATGACAAAACGCATCGAGCAGCTGATTTGAAATCCAACAGTGTCCTTAGGATATGGCTGCAGAAATGTTGGTTAGTTAAAAAATGTTATAATGTAATTTCTAGCAATTCAGTAAACAAGATGCAATACATTACCTATATTATTACATCTAATAATATTTAGTTTGATCTGAGTTACACCATGATAAATCTACGTAGCTCTACTGAATAAAATTAAATTTTATTTTAGTAGAATGACTCTGCATTTTACCAGGTGCAATTAAGATAAATATCCTGAGTTATACTGTTGTCTTTAATTTTGAACAATTGAAATTCATCAAACTTACAGAATGATGAAAGGACAAATCTTTTCTTACTTTTGTCTATGGAAAATGAATGTTTGGGATTTGACACTGGTTCTGTCAAGCCAGAGTGTGGCCCTGGATGTACATTTTAAACAAGACTCAAACTGTGGCTGGGTGAGGCTGACCTCAAATGAAAGCTTAATGGAATCTTTTCCTCTCTTGTAGAAACTACTTTCCTCCTCCTATAGTTGTCCACTTTTTCCATAATTATGATTAATTGCTTATGCTCCTGCCTTCTTACTAAAATGCTGAGTCTTCCACCTACTGTTTCCTTCAGTTTTATTCCTTTATAGTTTTTCCAGCTAAGCACCACCTGTATGCAAATCATCTAAGTGTTTATATGGAACATGTGGTTCTTGTTTTGTTCTCCTCCACACTTGATGTGTGTGTGCATAGGAAGTAAGATGAAGCAGTTGCATTGCTAACGGAATACTAGATGGTTTGGAAGAAAACTGCTGGCTTAAGTGAACCAAAAAGGTAAATTCTTTTCAATGAAAATATTCTTACATAAGGAAAAAAAAAAAAGAGAGATTATGGATTAGTACTCCAAAAGGAAATATCTTTAGCGTTGCAAATTGTTGCTTTACAGTATGAAACTAAGCAAGGTTTTCAAAGTCTGGTTTAAATAAGCAGTATTCTTAAGGAGCATGACATTTATAGCTTAAAGTAGGGAGTTCCTTTCTTCTTCTTCTCCTCCCCACCCCCCTATTTCCTTTTTTCCTCTTTTTCCCTTTTTTGCTCCTTTTCCTTTTCTTCTTTTCTACTTTTCCTTTTCCTTTTTTTTTCCTCTCTTTCTCCTTTACTTCTTTGTTGAAGAGAAGAAAAAAAATCCACATTGTCAAGAACACTTATACAATATGTTTTTTAAGCAGAAATTCAGTCTCAATGTTGTGCACAGAAAGCAACGTTGTCAGATTTTAAATTGTGGTACATCAGCTGGTTAGAAACGAATGTTTATTTTCTGTCTGAAAAATGCACATTTTCCACGTTATTTGCCCAACAGCACTTTATTTATGTTGGATGCAAATTCATAACTGCTTTTTAAGGAATAAACTTGCTTGCCATTGGCCGCTGTATGTTTCTGGAAATCTTATATCAGTCTATTTAAACTAGCCTCAGTGGAAATCTTATAAATAAACAAAGGTTTGAGCTAATTCTTGCAAATATTCTGGAAAGAAAGCCATGTCAGGCCAATAGCATGGAGCTGTGCTGTCACAGATTGCGTTCTCACTGAAACTTTTTGGCTGCAAATACAGGATATGGTCTTGGGTTTTGCATATGAGTGAGCAATGAGATATATATTTTTTCATGCCCCCCCTACTTCACTATTTCTGGTAACACAAATAGTTCCCGAGTTGGTATTTTTTCAAAGCATACCTTGAAAAAAATGTTTGAACTTTGGTTGGTTTCACTTGGAAGTGCTACTTTACACAATGTGTTAAGCAATTTTTGCCATTACTTCAAAGTCTTCAAATAGAGCTGTCCCCACTTCCACAGCTGTAAAATCGGATGCCTAATACATTATGCTGAAGCAAAAAGAGACCTTGTTAATTGGTTTTGATTTTCTCGGGGCTAGACAAAGAATCTAAATCTCTGCAGTCAGATTAAAATTCACCCATAGTGCACAGTCCCACAGGGCACAAACACATCTTGATTTCCAGAGCAGATAGATCAGGTCAATTCAGATCCAAAAGCACAAGCATGTTTTATTTGAATTACAAATTAGTCCATAGGTGGTTGATCACGTTTCCTTTATGCAACCTTTCCTATGTCCTTCTCAACTCTTTAAATTCACAGCTTATTTCTTAGATCATTTCTACTAAGAAGTCTCTGCCCATCATCATAGTAGTTTGTGGATCCTCAGAGGGGAGATGGTTGCATTTGCTGTTTGCAGTTTCTCATGGGCAGAATGTGCCTTGGGGGTTGAGAGGTACTATTTTAGACAGCATAGTCAATCATTAAACACAGATGAGAGAGAAGGGGTTATTGTAATTCATAACCTTCTCTTAGGCAGCTGCAGGAGAGCTGCCTGATCTGCTGGAAAAGCAAAGAATTCACAATATAAAATGTCTCTCAGGCCATGTAGGAGGGAGAGTAGTGGCTTAAGGGCAACTGTACTCCTTGTTGCTCAAGTCCCAGCTTTGGGGCACTTAATACACTGATAGATGTGGTTAGGTGAGTGGAATATAGTCCACTCCATGACACCACCCCATCCGTATGCAGTTTGTTGGTAATATATAGCTAAAACAGGAAACTTCTACAATCAGATAAAGCAAACTCTACAGTGTGTGATTATGGCTTGGTCAGATGTGAGCGTCTGTATGAAAAATAATACCTCAGGTTGAATAACAAAGAACAGATTGTATTTGAACTTGACTGTTGTAAATTAAAATGAATTCCCCAAGTCCCTTGGGGAAAGCTCATGGTAGCTTTCAATTTTGTAGCATTTTTCAACCCTTTTGCTCCTTCAAGGACACAAGTGATTAATTTTATTGACTTAATCTCAACCTGATATTTTTACTGCAAATCCTTCCAATGTTCAGAGTATAATTGCAGTTTAATGATTTAAATTTGTTGATTCTCTTCTCCAGAAACAAAGGACTATATTGCACTTCTATATTTTTAAAACTATTCCTGTTTCTCTTACAAAATGAGCAAATAACACATGAAGAGAGTGGAAAAGCTTAGTTATCATTGACATATTAATTACTACAGGTCTCCATCATTGATATTTTTTTTTTTTTTTGGTCCTCAATTTATAATTTTATAATGAAGTCTGCAAGCAATTTAGTCTTATCCTTGAGGAGAGTGGGTAGCAAAAGAATCAATAAAAGAGCTGAAGTTTAATATGGGAAGAAAAATTGTGTTTCATGAGCTGCAGTATATATCCGTATTGTGTATTCGATGTACCAAGCCAGTATTGATATTAATGAAAGTTCACTGTGTGTAATGAGGGGAGAATATTCACTGGAAATTTCCAGTACAGCTGAAGATTCCACCACATTGACTTTACCCTGATGTAAAGCCTGAAAAGATAAAAATATCTAAATATTTAAACTACCTGACACTTTTAACATTAAATCTAGCTAGTTACAAGGAAACAATCATAACACTATTCCGACAGTATAAGAAAGAAGTATTGCAAATTTAATGAAGGTCAAATTTTCAGCAAACTAGTGTGATCTTCATCCATAGCTGCTTAAGTCACCCACACGCTTTTCTGTCAGCTACTTTCTGTGTTAACAAATAATAACTTTTAAAGCCAGAACTCCCGTGCTTTGTGCCTGCCTGTGTCGTTGTTGCTGTGTAGGCTGAATGCTGGCAATGTCGTTTCTATCACTTTTGCTCTCAGACAGTACCATGAAAAAGGGCACATGTAAGTTATGCTTCGTGTAACTACACACTGAGCTCAGGCACCTTTTGAAAATCTGGCCTGTAGAGGGTCTCTTCTGTTTTTTGTACTGGCAGCAATTCTGCTCATCATTGATAAAAGTGGCTAACTAAACTGGGGGAAAAATCTTAATGCAGGAAAAATACTGCATTAATACATAAAAACACATACTAAAGCCACCTTCAAAGAAGGTTGAGATACCTCTTTGAAATTAATCTTGCAAGCAATGTTTTGCAACTATACGTTACAAAGAAGTTTAACACTAGGAAGAAAGTGGCAAAGGAAGGAAAACTGTAACAGAAAGAAATAATTATTCCTATGATAATAAAGAAGGCTAGGTGTGTATAAATTACTTTTCATGCCAGAGCTAAACAGACCTCTTAGGAAAATAATAAAGGCCTCTTGAACTTCAAAGGTTTCTTGCTGCTTTCATATGCAGCTCCTTCTATAATACCTGTTCAAATTAAAACTCACACTCCTGTTGCCAATAGAGAAATCTTTTCAAGCACATTGAAGGCTTTTGGGACCAGAAGTGGGGTAAAACATTCTGAAGAAATATGTTTTCCTAAGTAATTTTTTTAACCTCATCCTACAAACACAAACTATAACAAGAATTTTGATAAACGTGTTTATTTTCAGAAGAATGTAAGATCCAAATGAAATGTCTTGCTTGATTGCTCAGAATGAATGGATTGTAGTGTAGTCGCAAATGATAGAGTATGTCTGCTGAAATTTATTAGCTTATTTAAGAGTTATGATAAGACTACAATATAAAACACATCTGCACTGGAAGATCTGTTTGAATAATGATGAAATTTGTGAAACTGATCATAGCCAGACTAAACAAATGAACAAATGAGTTGGGCTGCATCAAAAGAATTGTGTGGCTGGCAGGGCAAGGGCAGTGATTCTACTCTCTGCTCTGCTCTCCTGAGACACCACCTGGAATACGGTGTCCAGCTCAGGAGTCCCCAAAATACGAAGGA
Source organism: Thinocorus orbignyianus (assembly GCA_013400375.1). NCBI lineage: Eukaryota > Metazoa > Chordata > Aves > Ciconiiformes > Thinocoridae > Thinocorus > Thinocorus orbignyianus. Next base: position 474,589 of record VXBW01006173.1, on the reverse strand, counting down.
CATGGACCCGTTGGAATGTGTCCAGAGGAGGGCTATGATCAGAGGGCTGGAGCACCTCTCCTGTGAAGACAGGCTGAGAGAGCTGGGGCGGTTCAGCCTGGAGAAGAGAAGGCTCCAGGGAGATCTTATAGCGGCCTTCCAGTACCTAAATGGAGCCTATAGGAGAGATAGAGCAGGACTCTTTATCAGGGAATGTAGCAACAAGACAAGGGGTAATGGTTCTAAACTGAAAGAGGGGAGATTTAGATTAGATATTAGGAAGAAAGTCTTTCCTGTGAGGGTGGTGAGACACTAGCCCAGGTTGCCCAGAGAAGTTGTAGATGCCTCTGGAGGTGTTCAAGACCAGGCTGGATGGGGCTTTGAGTAACTTGGTCTAGTGGGAGGTGTCCCTGCCCATTTAAGGGGGGTTGGAATTCTTTAAGATCCCTTCCAACCCAAACCATTCTATGATTCTATGAGTTTTAAAATCTATATCAGACTACATGATAACAATTGAAAGGAATCTTCTACTGTTTGAAGAGCCCCTATGAAAATGAAGTATGGGATGGTTTTCCTAAGACAGAGTTATGGTCCCATAAAGAGAGAATTGGAAAATCTGAACAACGTGTCTGAAAACTTCTCAGCACTGCGGGATTATGTCTGAAGGAAGAATACAAAGTACGAAACTGACGGCAAACCTGGTGGTGACTTGAGCACTTGAAGTCCTGTGGGATCATACCTTTTGTCCAGATTGAAGTTCTTTCTGGTACCAACTTTATGGCAAAGGACATTGTGTATTATAAGTATATTTGTAGTCACACGTTTTCCTATTAATGAGAAGTAAGGAAAAAACAACCAGTAAAACTGAAAACTGTTATAAACTGTGGTGATTGTGATTTAGGGAGAATGAGGAAGTATGGCATTTGTAAGATGATTCTCAGAAGTAGGAAGTCAGCAAAATAAGGATTTATCTGAAGAGATGATCCCGCATTCCAGAAGCGTGCGTAATCCCACCACGGTGCAATTCGACAGTACAAATATGTGGTGGTGAAATACTTTGGGTAAAGATAAAAGGAATAGAAACCAAAATGAGAAATAACAATGACCATCTGTTACTCATCAGAAGATCATGAAAAGAGTGGGGAAAAGAATTCCTGGAGTTTCATGCTCTGGGATGCTGAGCTCCCGAGGAATGTTTACAACTCGTATATTTGCTGCTCAGCAAACCGGGCAAGCCTGCATCACTGAGAGGTCTGTAAAGTATGCAGAAAGCAAATTTTGGAAGTAGTGCTTTACTCTGCTTATGAAGTAAGTATCCTGTGAGGCATTGAAGAATCATTGTCTTTAGCAAAAATCCATGGTTTAGATATTCTGATCCATTATTCTGAATTCCACCCTTTTGGATTTCTTCTCATTTTTGGGGGGAAGTATGGTATGAAGAGATAAACATTTACCGACTCTTTGTTCATGCCAAGGCAGGGCTTCACTGAACTGCTCCTTGAAAGGCCCAAATCACCTGATCCTGTGAGACTTTATGAATTGATAAAGTTTAATACAAGTTTGTGCTCTATACTGTGGACATCTGACTGCCCTGCAGTGGTACACAAGTCAGGGAACTGCATAGCTGGGAATGTGAACTGTAAATAGAATGACAGAGTGCTGATTTCCCAAATACACCCTTGAAAGTGCTACTTTGCTTGATTTCCATAAACTGCTGAAGCACAGGTTTGAATTCTGGTTTTGCAAAACAGAGATTACTATTGGTTACTTTATATTAATTTCAGAGTTACCAGAAATCTGAATTATTTCTTTTTCACTTTACAGAAAAGTAAAAAAAACTTTACAGAAAACTGTAAAGTTTTCTCTGTCTACTGCATGACTTTTCAAGTAATTTGTCTGATAAGAAGCTGGCATGAGGTGAGAAGTGTTACCTGGCAGAAAGATAAATAGCTTCCCTGTTATTTCTAAGGCAAGTTAAGGTCAGAGCACAAATATATATATTTTTTTATTTGTTTGTTTTTACAAAACCCCAAGAGAGTCTGGACAAGTTTTTCAGCCACAGCAGGGTCTCCATTTCCTGCCCAGAGAAAATTTAGCCCCACAAGGTTCATTCCTGACCTAGGTTAGAACCTCCTTTCTCTGGAGTTTAATCAAAAATACAGAAAACTGCCAACTTTGGTAATGACAGTAACAGCACATTCAAGATATTCTTAGAATTTGGTTCTTACTATTTTCTGAGTCTTGGCTTAACAGAAACGAGTCCTGAAGGTAGTTGCAAAAGAATCCCAGGGAAATCATCCCGTTCAGTCCTTTTTCAGTTCTGACCATACTGCAACACTGGGTCAAGAGTCTGCTGTAATGCAGCAGTACGAAGCATGGGCCTAACATTGTGCTTCTTACAACTCACTGCTGTGACCAGGTGTTGTGGTCATAAAATTCAGAATCTGGATGAAACTAACGTGGAACAGTAATGAAGAAATGATGGAATATAAGAAAAATATGAAATGGCATTTTTCCCTGTCATATTTTGAGAAAGCTGTGAGCAGTGCAACTGTTTCCAGGGGTTTCTGAAACACAAAATTATATAAGTAAAACAAAGGTGTTTTTCTAAGCAAAATTAATAGTGGTGAAACTAGTATTTACCCAGTTAATTAATATTTTTCTCAAAATCAAATCATGCTCTTTTGAAATACAGTGTGCTGAAGGAAGAATTAACTCTTAAACATAATTGAGGTGACTTCAGGGTTATTCATGTGGGAAGAAAGCTCCCTGTGGCAGAGTTAGCCTGCAACAACAGCTACAAACACTTTTCAGGCAAACAAACGGACAGGAACTTTGCAAGTCCAACAGTGCACACAACTCCCATAAACGTTGTGATAAGGAGCACAGCATAAAGGGGGTTTGTTCCTATTACATTTGTTTAAAATTCTCCTGTAAATCACACTAAGCAGCAATATTTGCTTGTATCACAAAGCCCTCTTCAAAATTCTTCAAAAGCACTAAACTACATGACCTTTGTGTGAGTCTCAGATGACTCCAGTTATTCCACTGTGAGCTCTGATTCTCTTACACAGGCTGCCCTTAACTTTAAAAAATTGGAGAGGGAGGAGGTCTGGAGAGAATGAAAGCCATATCACATGGCCTGATCACACTTTGTACCCTATGACACAGGCCATCGAAATCTTGGAGAGGTAGAGAGGATTTATCTCCCAAATCTGTAGATATCAAGAGGAACTGAGCTCCACCACCCTGAGGTCATTTGTGCAAAAGCACTGTATTTTGACACAGTCAGCTTGAAAAGTGATGGGGGTACAGAGGTAAATGAGAAGCAGAAAGTAGGTTACGCAAGGGAACAGAAATGTGGACCAGGTTATGCAAGAACAGAGGGGTCAAGACTTGAAGAATCTTTAAAATTATTGGTAAAATCCTGAACTCAAATCTGAATTTTGGAGGAAACCAATGTCATGGCGTGAATAAGAGGACAACAGGGTAGCAGCAGGGGGAGCAGCAGTGGGATGAAGGTGAGATGGGATGCTTTGATAAAAAGTGTGTAGCTGATGCAAGCCCTCAAATGAATGCTACCTCTGTGTAGAAATTTGAGGCCAAGTCTCGGTCTACATGAACCTTCTAGCAAAATTTCCTCCAATTAGGAGACACTTTGGCTCCTAAATTTAAAGTTAGATACCAGTTGGCTGTCAATCCTTCTGTGTGTATCACTTTAAGATTTAGCTTCGAGGATCTTTTTTAAGACTATCTGTGTTTTCTACTCCTCAAAATGCTGCAAATATAAAAATGTTCTCTGCTTTACATCATTTGTTAATCTGGGGCCAAGAATACCATAGGGCAATGGACAGTCCTGAGCTAAGGCTTTAGCTGGAGTTGGGAGGAGAATCAGTTTGTTTGTTCTGTGAAAATTTCCCCTGTTTCAAAGAGTTTTCCTGTCTAAAACCAGACGGGAAAATCAAAACGCGTTTTTGCCATAGAAGCAGTAACTCAGTGGGTAATCAGAGCACAACAGCTAAGATGCTGCAATAGGTTCTTTTTTTCAATTCTGACATAGATTTTATGGTCGAGGCTTTTTAATACTTTATCTATAAATGAATTCCAATTTTGAAATTAAAATAATATATTAAAAAAAAAAAGCCAAAAGGTGTTTTGACTGTTTCAAGATGTTCTTCTAAGGTTCTCTTTGAAAAGGAGATATCACTGAAGCTTCCTATTTTATAGATAGATCAGCATTTCCCATTGAAAGATGGGTTTTGTCACTTAATCCCACCATAATAATTCCTTTTGCATTATACACAACGTTACTGCCAGCTACACGAAGAGCACAGGGAAGCTTATACATGAAAAGCTGAAGAAGTGTCCCCAACTATTCTACTCCAGGGAACATTGTCATTTCTCTCTGGGTTCATTGTCATATTGAGAGATTCAGCCACAAGGTGAAGCAATTGAAAACATTCCCAGAACATCTGGAAAAAAGTGGTCATGCTCTGATCTCGCTAAAATATCATTCCCCTGCAAGGAGTAGTGCAGTAAAAGCATTGTCACGTTACTTTAACAGAAGCATTTAACATTTTACTGACAGAATCTAAAGCATGTGGTTATGGAGCATGAAATCCTCATTAAAATTCCTCAAGAAAAGTCAGTTTAATAAATAGCTGGTAGCTGTCACAGTACCCTCGTTGCTGTAGTTTTACAACACAATCATTCTCTCCATTGATCAGCCTTATTCTCACATCATATAGAGAGCTCAGGTTCTTGTTCAGGAATTTACCCGTCAGGGTCATTTCTGATACTTGTAAGTCTAAAGCTGTAGAAATATGTTGCAGTAACTGTGGGCTGGGTCATACCAGGGCATTGATGGAGCTTCTCCGGAGCAGTGGCAGCTGCTTCTCCCTCTGCATGTGTTCCAGTTTCCCCTTCACGTGGTACAGAGAATACAGATAAGGCAAATGAGGTTCTGAAATAAACTGATGAATCAAAAATGGGAAACACCACCAGTGCTACCTGTCATGCTCAAGTCCCCTTTGGGCTTCTCCCTTGGCTTGTCTCCATAGAGAGGGTTTCTGGAGACTGTCGACCGTTTGTCATGCAGCCTGGGAGTGAAGGGATGGAGCACTAAAACTGGTACACAGGGGGTGTCCTATAAATTGTGGATCCTGGAATAGCCAAAGGTTTGAGAGAGAGAACTTCATTATCTCGGTATTAGTTTTAGAGTTTCTTCAAAACTGGAATGGAATGGCCAAACTCTTCTCCGGGAATTTCATATGGGATGTGTGTGTTTGTCTGTATGTCTACCCAGGGTGTCTTCCAACCATTAGCTTTAAGAAGTAGTAGTATTATCTTTACCTTAATCCTGTCACTGTTTTAAATCAGTTGGCAGTTCAGGACTGGAGGAGTGAGGTACTGAATGTATCTTAAAAGAACTGCTGGGCTCCCTAGCAGCAAATGTTTTTTTGGTTAAACTGGAAAATACTTAAATTTTTCTTATCAAGTTGTTATGAAAATGTCTCTGCATTTTGCAGAGTTAAGAGTTTGTAGTTATGTGACTCAAATAACACGAGGCTCTCGAGAAAATTTGCGAAGGCCTAATTTTAGAACACTTTTGCTACCAAAGTTATTAAATCTTTGAACAAGAAAATGTTATATAATAGATCAGATGGTCTATGAAACGTGAGTGTGTTGAAACTGGAAGCCAAAACCCTTTGCTGGAGTGTGAAATAGAGAGATTCTTGCCTCAAAATGCAAACCTGCACTGAACTTTAACTGTTGAGTAGCAAGCTGGGCTGATCCAGAAAGTTCAGCAGCAGAGATACTGTGATGTGCCAAAGAAACCAGTCCCAGCAACCCACTGCATGGTTACTGTGAAATCACACACAGAATGTTCTAGTGAAACCCATGTGAGAAGAGATAAAAATATTTAATACAAAGCTGGTATATTTTTCTTCGTATTTTAACCAGCAGGTGGCATTATATCATGTCTTTCACAGGCAAACCATCTTTTTTTATTTTTTCCTTTGTGAGAAGATTGGGGCTTTACAAACAACAGCAACTCAGTGTTTTTTTCTTTTTTTCTTTGCGGGGAGAGCTGGGAGGATTTATTTATTTTTGTAGGTGCGAAAAATCATCATTCAAACAAATTTCATCCTCACTGAAAAAATGTCCTGTGTACTCTAACTTTGCTGGCAGACTGATACTCATATTACCGTTTTACTTTCCAGATACATTTCTGGTCAAAAATATTTGAAGAACTTTATCCAGAATGTCACCTGTAAGCGCTTCATTGTGAAATGGTGTTACAGTTCACAACTATGTTTGAAATAATTTATAATGTTGCCAAAAGAAATTATACTGCATTGATTCGCAACCAGGGCAATCATACACCACTAGAGGAGCAAATCTCTTATTTATGGTGATTCAATAATTAGCTGCTCTCTTAGAACAGAAACAGGACCTACTTAAAAGCCAGAAACCAAAGCAGGGAGTTGAAATGGTCTGTGAATGAGTGTGAAAGATTCACATTTTACAAACTACTGAGATGCAGATATTATTTTTCTATTATCTTATTATCATTTATTTATTTTATTATCATATATTATTTTTCTTTTTAAGCAAGATTAGAGAAAGTTGCAAGACACTTAACCAGCCCACCAGAGTCCTCAGGAGTTTGAGCAGGTGTCTGAAGTGAGGAAGGAATGTCAGCTGTTTTAAAAATGTGTTTGTGTGTGCGTATGATTTTTGAAAGACACAGGGTTACCAGTCAGATGTCACACTCCAGTCTCTGTAGGAGGTCCCAGTCAGATTATGGGAGAAGATTTCTAAATGGGATGACAGTCTCTAAGACTGGATCAGTCTCTTCAGCCACCCATCGTGTGGGCTCTGCAATGACTTCTCAGCTGGGCCTGTGACAATTTTAGTCATGTCATGAGTGTGGGAGGCTTTCCACTGGAAACCTCAGACACCAGCAACTAACCCTAAGAGGGTGACAGCTACTTATCATCTGAACTAATCCAGCATCCTAAATACTGAAGTACTATTTTGCCAATTCTTAATCAGTTTCTTAAGCAAGTTTGCACAGGAGCGCCAAAGAATGAGCCAACAAACACATTCTGCTGAGCTACAAGCCTACCCCATACTGGAAGGATGTTTTTATCCTAAAACACTGATTTTCAGTAACAACTCTTCTGGTGCTTTGCTAGAATATTTTCAGATCAAAGTAGGAACAGAACTGTATCTGAAAGTGAAATATATCTAACTTTTCTGTGGTGCTCCCACAATCATTGTCTCTGCTTTTCACATTGGGAGAGGCACATATCTGTGGTACAATCCCTTATGTATTTACGGGGCCAGGGACAGTTCTCAATGGCATTCATGCAAACCTACACCCAGCCAAATGCAAGGAAGTGTAGGTGTCAAAATGAGAAATGCTATTGCAGAGACCTGCACAGAGCCTGCGGTCCGTATGGATGCCCAAGGTTCTAGACTTTCAGAAACAGCAGCTTCACTCACCACAAGGGACTTGTATAAATGCTTTTAGAAACAGGCATAATAACCTTCTCCTTAAACACTGGTGTCCTGGTTCCGGCAAGGGCAGAGGTATTCCACCCCAGAAGTCCCATGCCCAGGGGGGAGCTAGGAGCTGGCTGGGAGGGGAAGGGGGAGGAGGTCACCACGGAGGAGGAGGCTGGTGGGTCTGGGTCTGGTCAGCAAGTGGTGGAATCATAAATCATGGTTGCATAGAACTCTCTCAGTGTTGCTGTTGTTGTTTTCTTGTTCCCTTTGCTGTTCTGTTAAATTATCTTTGTGCCAACCCACCAGTTCTGCCTTTTCCTTCCGATCCTCCCCTCGTGGGTGTGGAGGGGCTGGAGAGAGCGTGGCTGCCACGTGGTTCTTTGTTGCCGTCTGAGGCCAAACCACGATAACTGGTTAGCAGCTCATGTTGACTGGTTGACACAGAAAGATCCCTGCAGCAGCAAGTAACAAAGATCGTATCATACAATTGACAGGTTTGATGTATTCCTGTGCTGTACGTGGTGGTAAACCATATGTAACCTCTCCAATGTGCAATCCAGTCCAAGATACTACACTGAAACAGTTCAGAGACCTACTGATACTATATTGGATCAGCTTGAAAGTTCTGGCATGGTCTATATTTACTGCTTTGAGGCCCAAATACTAGCACTGCCTTCAACCTGTGGCCCATGCACCTTCCTTTTATCACAGCACTGAACCAAACCTCCTATCTGTATTCTGGAGGGTACTGCAAGCATGCAGCTAGGACCTTTCCCTTTCTAATTATATGTGATGGAAAAGGTCGTGAGACAGATGAGAAAACCATATTCAATCAATACTGGACTGAATTTTTCTCTCCCACTGATTTTGGAAAATGCTTAGATGGTTAGTAACACTCTGGGATACACAGAGAAAGAACAGTTAACTGATGTGCCTGTATTATTTGTCATTTTGCTTCACTGAGCATAGAAGTCATCTGGGCAATCTTAATTTTTTTCTAAGGGACCATCACAAAAAGACCCCGTAACACAAAGGAAAAGCAATCTGCAAATGCTCCCTTCAAATATGGCCTTTTCTGCCTAGTTACAGAATGAAATTGATACACAGCTGCAGATTTGTTGACCTACACACGAGATTGAAACTATAATATGAAAAAAAATACGAAATTCTTCCCTGATGATACATTTTTCTCTATTTAGATACCACTAGTGGGAACAATAAAATGACTGGAAGGATACACAAACCCCTGTACAGTGTTACAAAACGTTATGTTGAAAAAGGGCACATGTTTTCTACATCACTGCTCCTTAATCTTCTCAAGTTTTCTCGAAGAAATCATATTAATCAAATCTGCTTTCAGCTATATGAAAAGTGAAGTTTGAATGGTTCACAGCTTAGAAAGAAATCGAATATAGAAGAAAATCTTGGATAGAAATAAGTCCCCCAAACCCCCTTGCTGTTGACAGTATCTCACTTTATGATTCTGAATAGCTGTGACAGTTATCAGAAAGCTCTGAAAATGCCCCATACAGTGGCTTTGGAGTGGTCCATGAATGCAATACAGGAGGAGAGGAATTGCCAGATGAAATCAGACTGGGGAGCCATCTGCTGCTGGCTTAAAAAGCAAAAAACCCAAACCCAGTAAAAAAAATCCCACCCAGAAATACATCAGCAAGGGCTAAAATTCTGCCTGGCACTGAGCAGATACACTGCTGTCCCACCTCATTTGAAAATCTGCTTGGGAGTTTGAGGAAGATCAGGTTGTCTATGTATGAGGTGCAGGTTTTGTTCCATTCTCTTTCCATTGCCCATCTGGGGACAGAGTGAGGGGGCAGAGAGCAGGGACACCCCTTCAATTCCATGCTGCAGAGGGATGGGGATGGAAGGGGAAGCTGCTGGCGCTCTGTAATGACAGTGTGTTCCCCCCCACACAGGAGCTGTCTCAGAGCCATCATGCTTTCTCAAAGCAGGGTAATGTTCCAGGGGGCCCTCTCATGTGGGTCTGCCTCCTCATTGTGAGTTGTTTTGGAGGCAGCCTTAAAATCTGTGGAAAGATATTTATTTTTTAAGTATACCAGATAAAATCCACAACATTTGTGTGTGGTTTCCTTATTGCTGTGAGCGTTTAGTGTTTATTTGGCACAACTATTGTGTTCGGCACCATTCGGACTGCAGACAAAGACTTGTTCTTGTGACAGAATGCTGATGTTCTGATGACCCAGTCTTGCTCCCATTGAAATCTCAGCAATCCTTGCAGCTGACTTTGGATGTGAAGAGCAGGGTAAGCATGCAGATGCTCGAGCAGCAGCACTTCTTTCTTCTTTGTTAAAATTGGATATCACACTTGCATGTAGATGATCACCGTATCACAAAGTAAACTTTGAGATATGAATGACAGAATGCTAGTTCTGGCAATAGGATCTTGACTTCAGTGTCTTTTAAAACAAAGGTTTACCTTTATGTATAAATATAATGTAAAGTATATTTAGTTCTAGAAAAAACACAGGTGAAAAACAGGCACCAATCTAACGAGAAATATATTTTAAATTCATGCTAGAAAACCAGGATATTCCTGAGGTCTTTCTGAACACACTGACTTCTGTCTGGACTCTGGAGAAAATCTACTAATAGCAAAGGCATGACATTACATTACAACCACAGAATCTCAGTCTTAAAACTGTAATGAGAATGGGTAAAGTCTACACCATCTCCTATTCCTATCATAATCCCTGACATAAGAATAGCCTTTCATGGAATTGTCTCCCTTGCTTGTAAATGTAATTTTATTTTTCCTTTCACTGTGTTTGTAAAGACAGCTGAAACTGTTTAGCTTACCATTTTTCAGAATGTTATCCAAATCTGAGGGTGGTTGCTATAAGAGGCATCTAGCATAGGCTAGTGGTTATTCTGCTGTGGCATTTGAAATCAGGAATGTTTAATTATCTGCAGACACATAGTGAAGTCAAACTTCTAAGGAGAAATGAGATTTATAGTCTGTGGGGCTTGCAGATCAAGGTGTAACACCTCTCTCTGCTCTGGTTGCTGTTGATACTGACTACTATGCATGTCCCAAGGCATTCCTAGCTCTTGACAAGAAGACAGCCTTCAGATTTACAGGCTTTTTGCTAGGTGGGATATGATGGATCTCAGTAAAATAGGGGGATACATCCCTGCTCAAAAAGCTAATTCTAGGAGAAAGTGATAGCTTTGGTTTTTGTGTTTTGTTTTTGTTTTTCCCCCTCCCTTTTCGTTTTTTTTTCTTTCAGTAAAATCCCTTTTCTTATGCTGCTGAGAGTGGAGACACTTATTATATAGTTAAAGCAAAACGCATCCAACACACAGGCTGTAGATGGGTGTTAAGTCACACGACTGGGGAGCTCAGAGGTGCAGCGCTAGGGACCAGCGTGCCAGTGCTGTTCACTGAGTCCACAGTGATTCACTGCTCACAGGGAGGTGCCTTCACACTGACGGCAGCCAGGAGCAAGTCAAGACAATCTGAAATGCTCCACCACACGGCGGGGAGAAGGTCCATAGTGTTTGTGTCCAACAGAGCTGCTAGGGGTACATGCCATCAATATGGCTTTTTTAAGGCTTTGCTGCGAGTGGTGCATGTGTGTTTGCAGAAGTGGTGAGTCTGAGTTTGAGGGGCATGCCTTTGCGGGGAACCCGGGCACCACGCACTCACAGCACTGCTTAGTTTGAAACAGTCACAGAAGTGACTCTACGAGGTGCTGAAGTCATGCTGGTTAGAATGGCATTCAGCTGTCTAACAGCTCAGTGCAGGATAAAAAAGACAAGTTTTTTGGTGGAGCAGAGAGGGCAAACTGCTTTGATTGCTTTTTTGATGCTATTGGGAATCAACCTATCTAGAAATTGCAGTAGATAATCCAAGTTGAATTATGATGTTTTAAAATCAGTGGTTGAAGGGGATGAAGCTAGCTTGCATAGAATCAGACTTGCTGGCATTTTGAAGACAATGGCTAAAAATAGGGAAAACCCACCTAATTTGGGAGTACAAAATCTGGGTTTAGAATTATTTCTATTATTTTTATATTATTATTTCTGTTTTTGCTCTATCTTTGATCATTGACTTTGAATGGCCAGCTAATATGTGAAGGGCTTTGATGTTCTGCAGCAGAGTAGCAGTAGAGGTAATTTAGCAGGAAACTCTGATTAACTTGGTGCCTGTGGTTCAGTTTTACTTGACTCTTCACTTTACTTTTTACCCAGACAAGTGGTTGGGAGTTGAAGCTCACTTTCTAGAGTTGTACTGAGCGCAACACATGCTCTGCTGGCGGCAGCAGAGGGAGGCTGAACTCATCCAGGTCCCATATCCTTCCAAGCCCTTTGTAAGGGTGGTGGTAAAAAGTGAAGGTTTTGGGATGTGCTTGTTCCAGGTATGCCATAGTGTAGTGTGTATATATAGATTCAAAAGCTAAATTGAAAGTTCCCCCAGGAAAAGTATAATCATAAGAGATTGTTATCTCTCTGCATGCTGCTATTCTGGACTTACTTTAACTATTTCTACAGCAGGGATGACTTGTTAAAGAGATAAAACTGTGTTCATTTCCTTCCTTGACACAGCACTTGCCTCTTCATAGCTCTGCATGAACTTCCAGTCCCTTGGCCACTTTGTCACATAGGGACAGAAGAGAGAGTTGACTAGTGTGAGTATGCTTCAGAATATTTTGAGCTCACTTAGGTGGAGAAGTGAACCAGACATAAATCCAGAAGAGGAGAAGATAACATGGCCAGACGAAGTCAGGTGTCATTAGGCACAGGAGGAGTACCACACCTGACCCTGCATATGATGGAAGCGCTCTGGAAGTCTCCAAGATGTGATGTTTGGAAAGTCTGCTCCTTATGGTAAGTTGATATTCATGAAGCATAGAGACTGCTCTGCCTGACATTTCCAGACAGAAGCTTATAAAAATTAAACCTGCGTATATTCAGTTGCAATTCAGAATGAAAATATGAAATTGTTGTTATGGATAGGCGATTACAATCTATTTAATAAGGAAATCAGATACAGATCCATTCATGACTGCTAACTTTCCTCTGTCTCAGGAAGGCCTTCCTCCCAAGCAACTACTTGCATAGTAGGTAGGGGTCACTTTGTCCCTGTTGCCTTTCTTCTGCTTTTTCTCTAAGGAACTGGTATTAATCCCTGTCAGATGCAGTATTCTGTGCTGACAGGGTCTTTGCTCGGTTTCAGTGGTGTTCTGAAGTTATGCTCCTATGTATCTCGGTTTCCATACCAACTGCTTGACTTCACAGACTCTTGGGAAACGTTTGCTGCAGACATAGTTTTCCAGCAACTGAAATCTGAGAATCACATAAACTATCTAGATCTCCTAGAGCTCTGCCTGTCTCCTCATCCTAGTCTTCTTTCCGGCTTCATTTTGTATTCGCTCCGTTGCATCCTCTAAAGTGCCAGGTGTCTTTTTCCTTCTCCAGAAACATTCCTGAATGTTGATTATGTTTTCTTTCCTCTTGTTTCCTTCTCAATAATGAATTCATTTGTACCACTTGATCCAGCAGGCCACCTACCTTGGTGAATGCTACATTAGGTTATTGGTATATTCTTGGGTATTCTTGGTTATTGTCCCAGGTATTCTTGGAACTTCAACAGAGCTTGGATTAGTTCTGGTTCTTTTGTGTACCCACTAAACCATGGTACAGTTAGAATATATTTTTTCTGTATTCAGTAGCTTGTAAGAAGGGCATCACGTTACCTTAATCTAAATGCTAAAACATACTATATTTTGAAGGGCTGGTTGCACTTCCTCTTTGTCACAGGTAGCCTTTGAAAAAGGAGAGGAAAAAGAATTGTGAGCCTATTAAAATTATTGAACTTTGAAAAGAACAGCTACTGTAATGACTGGGTGGTGTCATGACACTGGGGACAGGAGTGCCCAATTCTCTTACACAGGTGAGTACTGAGGACTGTGATGAAATAATTTTAAAGAATCATTGAGTGATTAATGTTAAAATTCCAGAGGCTTCTGGGTATCCAAATACAGACTCTGAATTTCAGTATGGCATGGATGTATGTGAAGACATTCAGGACCAGGTGATGTTTAGTGGTCTTTCTGTGCTGTTTGAACAGCTCTATTTAACTTGCTTAAAAGGTCTCCAATCGCACAGTAAGAGTAGAAGAAGCAATGAAAGTTTGGTGAGGGGGAATGGTCGAGCCTGAGAGAAGAAGAGAAAGATTGTTCAGACAGGCAGGAAGCATATAAGCAATAACTGGGACTGTGTTTATACTGTCATGTTAGCTCAGGATTAAAAGTCACACTCAATGGTTTCCTCATTGCTTACACATTAATGTTCACTCTGGCCTTACTGGCTGTTGGGCAGAACTGGGATCTGACCACGGACACAGCTACACACACACTCTGTGAAAGCCTAATGATTTTGATGTCTAAGGAAGAGAGGTGAAAGAGGCAGGCTGATGAAGGTTTGAGTGAGATAAATGATGGAGTGCTGGACAAGGAAGGGTTAATCTTGCAAGGATTCAAGGGAAAGCCTGAGGCACAGAAGAGGCAATTCTCTTCTGGAAACCAAAACTGTGTCAAGAGGTTTTCACTGAGATGCAGATTACCAGGACCCTGCCTCCTCATATGGTGAACTGGTCTAAAGCATGGGGAGAGCTGCTGCCAGCAGTCACCTGTGACAGCCCCTCTGGTCCCTGCACAGCCTGGGGCCCTACCTGACCAAGGAAACTTGCCTTTCCCATTGGCAGTGAAGGGAAATTCTTAGCATAAAGTTGAAATAACAGCAACAATTTTCTCTCCTGGAGATCAAAATGCATAATTCCAGTTCACACAGTATCTCTTTCAAACAGATAAATACTTCTTAGTAATATCTATAGTACATGGAATTAACAAAACTCTAAGCACTCTCTTGAGGACAGCACAGCCTTCAGAGTCAGAGAACACACCTACACCGAGTATGATGTGTGCTCTGGTGGTTTGGTTCCTCAGAGCATGATATGAGCCTTCCTTTCACGCTGAATTATCCTAGACTGTATTGTGCAGCAAGGGAGACACTGAGTCTGGCTCCCTTTGGAGGATGCTGGGAAGCCAGAAAATGTGCCTGCAGTACTGACTCCTGCATGATCCCTCGCATTCATCTTAGAGGTGGTGGACTCATTGCAGCTAATAATTCCTCTTTCAAAATCTGGCTCCTCACCATCTTCATAAAGCCTGAAGCAAATATAATAGTACCCTCAGGCGCTCAAGAATGCTCATGTAGCAGCAATTTGGCATCTTCCACATGTGATTCATAGACTTATTCATTAAGTTATGCCCCTTAAAAAATCTAGAGGAGAGTCTAGGTACCCTGCATATATAAGCTCATTCCTGTTTGATGAGGAAATATGTTTGCCAAACCTGGAGGACTTGATGTTTCTGATAAACTTGGAATTGAAACTGCTGGTGAGAGTGCACATGGGGAAGAAAAATTAGGAACAGTCAAAATTTATATGGAGAGCGGTGGACCAGCTGGAGAATAGACTGAGATAAATGATGGAACAATAATTACAAGTAAGAAGATTTAGAAAGATTAAGCAAATGAGCAAGGAACAGCAATCAAGATAGGCTCTGCAGTCACGGGCAGACATCAGGGCTGCCTGTGAAAGTTATGTGTCTGAGGCAGAGAAAGCCTCACCGTGGCAGTTAGCACAAAGTGGCTGCAGTGATGGTATCTAAGCTTCATGTGTCGCTTGACTTCTCAAATTTATGGCTGCTGAAGAAAATACAAGTCAGCGTATCCTGACATTTGCCTATCAGATGCAGAGGAAAAATTCTCAAAACCAGTACAGACTGTTCTCATGTTGCAGTATTTTCTGAAACTGGTACTTATTTTGTTTATTACTATTTTATGAAATGCATTACAGAGGTTTCTACAAGCCTGAATGTACTAGATATGGCAAAAATAGATTTTTTTTGTCTTCATAAGGCTCAAAAGATATGACAGGAGACTGCAGAAGGGAAAAAAAACACAAGAGGCAGTGATCTATAAGGTAGAAAAGTACAACCTTTAGGTTGTAGGTTTAGTCACTTACAGATATAGAATATATCATCTAAAAGACCATTTTAGTCTTTCACTGTTTTGCATCTTTTTCCATGGAAGGTACCAATTGATCAGAAGATGCATCTTCTCCAAAGAAAAGTCACAGTGAAAAGGGGATCTTTTCTTCCTGGAAATTGAAATGGCTTCAACCCAAAGAAGTGGGTTCCTACCTTATTCTCACACTTAAGGCCATTCCTTACCACCTGAAGGGGGCTGCACAACACACAGGAGGAGCTGTTCTAAAAGGCTTCAGATGAGACAAGGGGGATAAGAAATAGGTATAATGGTAAAAGTCCTTAATAGAAGGTAGTGCTGGACAAAGGTGCATGGTGAAAAAAAGAGAAATAGAGTCATAAAGGGAAAGGTAGTCTTGGAAAAGAGACCCCAAAAGTGATACAAAAAAATCTTTGGAGGTCCTTCGGGGTAAAGAGAAATGACATGATCCTTACAACAGGGAGACTTTTATATCCAGCAAATACAATTCACAGTCTTTTTTAAGACCAAATAATTTGCTGGTGAGAGAAACATTTCTTCTCGCTATGGGGTCATTCAAACCATGCTAACATACAGGCACCCTGCGCATGTCATGGGATTGCTTCTTGGTGAATACTGAATGATTACTCTTACCACTGGAGAGATTAATAGCATAAAAATTAAGCTTCTGTAAATGCAGTCTTGGTTATTAGGACTCTGAGTGCGTTGCTGGGAATGCATTGCTCAAATGTCAAAAAAGTGCACAGTATGTACTGTGTAATCAGTATTTTAAAAGTTAAGAGTTTGATGGGAATTTCAGCATTAAACATAATCCCAGACGTAACACTCTCCAGGAGCTAATCTATTGCCATTTCCTGTTTATATAACTAAATCAACCGTAATGAATTAATGAAAATACATGGTAACTCTTGATGCACTTAGAAAAGTATGTACCACTGACACATCTTTTAAAAGCCTATTGGCTTACACAACATATGCCTTTTGCCCACTACCTAGGGTTTTTGAAAGTAGTGTCTTACTTTGGTATTTAGCTCAGGCACAGAGCTACGGGGAGGAGGACGTACCTCTCTTGTGCCCAGACTGGGACAGTGATGTTGCTTCCACACCCAGCAGAGACTGGACTCTTCATCCTGGTAGATCTGGAGAGGCTTTGTGCAGAATCAAGGATCTGGAAACATGAAACAGAGAGACAGCTGTTTGGTACTTTCCCCCTCAATGTCAAACCTTCTGAACCTCAGACT
Organism: Thinocorus orbignyianus; assembly: GCA_013400375.1. NCBI lineage: Eukaryota > Metazoa > Chordata > Aves > Ciconiiformes > Thinocoridae > Thinocorus > Thinocorus orbignyianus. Next base: position 457,784 of record VXBW01006173.1, on the reverse strand, counting down.
GGCCATTACTGACTTGCTTCCAAACCTCCTCACACCATGAGGGGGAACTGTGGTTCCCCACACGGTGCTGAGTGAGGACACTGTGCAAGGGTGTGCCCCTGGTCCTCTTGGAGCGGGGAGATCATGCTGTGTATTCAGCAGGACTCTCAGACTTCCAGTCTTTGGGATCACTATGCTTCTAGTGTAGGTTAGTCATTATTTAATTAGAAGACAGAGACAAAGAGAAATCTTGTTCATAACTCTTAATCTACTTAATCCATTATCTAACCAGCAGTCCTGAGAGAATATTCACCATACTGAACTGATGTATGCATGCTTCATTAGCTCTTTATATCTTAACTGTGCATAATCATTCCCAGTTCTGTCATGGTTATTGGGGTGGAATTCCCCCTGAAGTCAATGAACTCTGAGTGTAAATTTGCTGCAAAACACTGACTGGGACGAATTATCTATTTATCTGAAACCTTTGAAATATCACTGGCTTGAGTGGAATTGTTGCAGACATGACTGAATTTGGTTTCATTTTCTGGTATTTATTCAAGTTAGTGCCTTGAAGACCTGGAGTTCCCTCATTTAATTTTAATATTTTGAACTGAACTTGACAAATAATGATAAAAATAAGGCCTTTAGGGTTTGGTTGAAAACAACCTGAGAGATGTCTTTTAGCATCAGCAAGCCCTGGACTGACCTTTTAGTGATCATAGAGGAAAGGTAATTGAAACCATCAGTCAACTAATAGGGTACTTGAAAAATGGCAATTTTTTCATGGATTTTAAAAAATACAGTTAAAAGTTTATTGCATTCAGATGTGTGCAAAAATGCAGCCATTTAAAATACATATGAAATTAAGAAACATAATTATATTATAATTCCAGGCTCACGCCATACTTTCTGACCCTTTCTCTCTAGAATAAAAAGAAAATGAGAGGAGAAAGGGAAGGAGAGACCTAGAAAACTCAAGACATCTATTCACCCTGAAAAGGGGGAAATACTTGAAATTAAATTATTCCATCAGACTTTTCCTTCCTTCCTTCCTTCCTTCCTTCTTTCTCTCCTTTTCTTTTTCTTTCTTCTCTCTCTTTTCATCCCTTCTTTCCATTCTAAAGGCATATGTTTAAGAAAAATAAAGGTTTAAATCCTTAAAATCTTTAGCAGCTCTACTGCTATAGGTGCAGAATTTGCAATTAGAGCACTTTACAGGACAATGTGGAATCTTATACAGTCAATAGAGAAGGGCACTTGGGAATTAAATCAGATTAACTGGATGGTGTGAACTGAGTGTGCAATAGCTGCTTCAGAATAAACACATGTGTGCAGGAGCCCTGTGGGCTCCCCTAATCTCTTTCAGCTGGTTGCGACATCCAAAGGGACATCCCAAGGCAGCTCAATTAACAGCCTTGCCCTGTCCCTCTGTGCCACCTCTCTGAAGCAGAATCACAGGGCTCCCTACTGATTGACTTTTACCAAGGTGAAATTTTCCTACTCGTTCTTCCCATTTGTTTTCTTTCTCCTAGACCATTCCTTATCTATAAGCAGTCTTTGCCTTTTACTGCATGATCTCTTGCTTTCCTCTACAGCCTCTTAGGAGGGACTTTGTCAAAGGCTGTTCAAAAATTAAAATAATTATATCATCCCACTCTCTTATCTGCTCTCATTTTGGCATACTCAAACTATTTTCCTGTGCTGGGATGAGGTCTGGGATAACGAAATGGAAATGGCAGTAGAACTAAGCCCTAATAGAGCAATACCTTTAATAGTACTTTTTAATACTGGTTTCTGTATTTACTTAATTAGTGATGGAATAACCATTTATATCTTTCCCAGCTTTGTGTTCTGGTGGTAATCTTGACTTGACATTTTGCTTGAATGGGTTGAACAGGGTGACTGTTAGAATGAGAAAAGGATAGCTTTTTAAAGGTAAACTTCAATAGCATTTCTATTTTTTCCCAGTAAAATTTAATGACAGCTTTACAGCAAACTGCACATTTAAGCATTCCACTTCCTGTTTTTCTGTCTTTCTTCCTTTCTTTTTCTGTCTTTTTTTGTGTTAAAGCCTGCAAGTGGGGAAAAGATAATGGTTTACAATCAATACTCCTAGACCAGAGAGCTAATCTGAACTTAACTAAAAAGTCAATATTTAGCTGTACCTTATCAGTGGAGAAATGTCAAGCACAGAAGTAGACAAGAACAAAATTCCAACTGATTTCTCTTCCTTATGCCTCTGTGTTCAATGCTTCATGGAAGAGTTTCAACATCAGATAAGGCAAAACTGCCTTTGGAAAAAAGCACATAATGAATGACAAACTTGTGGCTGCAGAGACTAGAGATTATGAAATGAAAACAAACACCAAAATTTCATTCTAATCTCTCCTTGACGTTCCATTGGTCACTCTCCAGTCTCGTGATGCTCGCATTTGATAGTTAAACGCTGCAGGCAGTCTTTAAAAGATAGCAGCAGGAAATGTTTTGTCATGGAATTGAAGTCATAATTTGTTGCCACCCAGAAGAAAATTGACATAAACCATTTTGAATTCTAAAATTGCTAAGGATTTTAATACAATGTGAGGTACTGACTGGGAGTTGTGCGGCTGAGCAAGAACAATGCTCACAGCAAAACATTTTTGTAATTAAAAATTATGCATCCCAGGTTGTCCTCACCAGCCAGCACTGGGGAAACCCTAGACTGGACTCAGTGGTGGATGGCACCTAGACTGCAGCTCTGGAGCCAGGAACACATCAATCAGGATCAAAAGCAGATGAAAAGCCAGGGTCCTCTTCAGATATGGGCCACTGAGGAAAGGCTGACCCGTTGATCCCTCAGCTTTTATCCTGAGTATGAGGCAGATGGAATGGAATACCCCTGCTCTTCAGGTTTGGGTCACCTGTCCTGTCTGCTCCTCCCTGCAAGTGGGACCCCTCAATGTTTTTCCATTTCTGACCCTCGAGTGGGACAAAAAACAAAATTAGCTTATGTTGGTTGGTATAGCAGTAAGTTCATGATGAACAAATAAGAATTTGTTCATCAGATACTGAACTCATTTGAGCCTTGAAGGATATATGTCTTTTGTCCAAAGATTTTGACCAGCTGTTTTCTATGGACTTTAAATGAGAAATAAGTGGCTTTGCAAATCCCCATTTTCTAATCTTCCTTTCAAGCTTTTGGTATTGGCAGCATCAGAAGTGGGACTTTGGGTTAGACCTGACTCAGTAATGTTTATGTTCCTCTTTTGCCAAGAGAAGGGGTTGAAGATTTCATGTAAAGACCGCTGTGCCCATGAGGCAGCATCTGAATGGAAGTGTGCTAATTTACAGCTAAGAATATCTCAGCAAGGAGGAACAAAACCTGCTGATTGAGAGTTTATATAAACACCAGGTACAGCTGCTTACAGCATCTGCAAGACATGAATTTATGAAATCATATGCTGGGATTCTGGGGTTCTCCTTGTCCCAATGCAAAGGAAAGAACAAGAACTTGCTGTTAATCCTACAACGGGAGGACAGACAACCTGACCAAAGAGATTTTTTTTTCATTTTAATTTTGATGCTAATGGTAGTGGGTTCACAGAGAAAGCTGAAATAACCATCTGCAACTTGCCTTCTGTGTCTTGGCAACACTGCAGACGTTTTTTGCTGAGAGACCTCTGCTGTCAGCTTTCACTGTAGATTCAGTTTGGACTCCCACATTTTTTGCATGCATTTTTATGGCTCCATCCCCTATAAATTTCTTTCAAATAACCAATAAAAAAAAGTCAACTGAAAATAAAAAGTAGGAACCCTTCACACACAGTAGCATTTGGAAGTTTATTAACTTCCAGAGCAGATTAAAAATACAGTTTGTCAGAGGCAGTCCATTATCTGAACAATTGACATGTTTTAAAAGGCACCTATTATCTTTCACAAGACTCACTACGATCTAATATGCAACCCTGAAGTTAACAAGAACAGTAGTTTGGTCAGTTGACAAGAACTGCCTGGCAACGTTTGGAAAGCATGATATTTCCTATCCAGGAAGAGTTGTTGTGAACGAGGGTAACAATGTGGTGCGGAAAAGCGGAAGGTTCACCTCATGTATGGCAATTCTGTTAGGACACTTAGAAAGAAATGTATACTTTTGAATCACAGACACGTATACGAATAGACATTAGAAAAAATAGAAATAAAAATTCAATAAAACATTTGGCAGGATTCCAGGTGAACAATTTGTAGTGAAAATTAATTTTGGATGTTCCAATTCTACTGATTACGGCTATCTCAATATTGGGAGTTATGTCTGAAAATAAACCTTGGGCCAAAGTCACACCCATTTCCATATTCGTATTTCATTTTCAGAACCAAATTTTCTGTTTTAATTCAGATTGGATGACATAATTTTTTCCTCACGTCAAAGAAAAAGTGTCTCTATTTCTTCATTGTCACGAGTCTACCCAGAGCTAGAGGTAAACCTGTTTTCAGCACCAGAGAAAATATACAAATTTTACTGTTCTATATATTTGCAGATATTGCAAAGGTCAAGTGCATGTTTCCAAGAGTATAGTCTTTATCACATATACTATGTACAGTTTTGTAATCTGTGCTAATAATTCAGTGATAATTAGACAGCTAGACTGTTTTGATTTGTCTAAATCATCTCTCACATATATTGTGGTTCTCACCAAACTGACAGTGAACTAGCACGGAATGTCTCCTCTATGTAGGATGGAGCCACTTTTTCTGAAAAGTGAGAGGGACCCCTGGAGCAACGACACATCTGACACTGAGAGTCACAGTCCCAGCTTCTGTGCCAGGCAGCATCTGCACCTTTGCACTTGGATGTCACACAGTATCATTTCTGATTCTAGACAAAAACAATGAAATGTGTTGTTTTTGACATATCCCAAAGATAGAAAAGGGTTGATATAACTTTTTAAGTGAAAAATGTTTATATGGTGGCATTCTGAGTGGTGTTAAGTGCACATGATGTCTTATAATATCTGCAAAGCTGATAAAATAGTTGGTTTTGGTAATCCATACAAGACTTTCATAATTTATTTCCAACTGAGTAACACAGAACAAAGAAATGCTGCTGTGAGTGTGTGTGTTATGCTAGTTGCAGGTATTACAATGTACTCAGATTGATGCAGAAATAATTATTTAAATTTTAAAAAAAAAGGTCATTCAGTCTATATTGTCGCATGATTTGTTGGCAAACCTTTGTGCAAAGAGGTCCAGGTTAATTGTTCATCAACATTTGCCCACCTTGCAGCAAGAAGAGAAATTCTAATTCATCTGGATTTCACAGCAATCCTAGATGTATTCCAGAACACTAGAGGAAAGGGACAATTTATGAAGCTTCGTATTGGATCCTTGTTTAATAACTCTTTTTTTTTTTTTATATCCCTAAGTAAAAGATGTCCTGATTAATATTTTCATGCTCATTTATCTTTTAAGCCGGTGAAGCTTCACCAAAAAGTTGGTCCATTATTGCAGCATCAATGCTGTAATGCAATACTACTGTGAAGTTGGGGCAGAAAGCGTTTAGCCTTCTTAAGACAGAGATATGGAGGAACTTGCCCAGAATGGAATGGAAGAGAGGTGATGACATGGTTTTGGATGCCTCCCTCTGGTTTCTCTGCAGACACACCTTTTCATGAAGGAAGGGGCCAGATACCTGCAGAATAGGGAACCTTTCATCCTTATCTCTTCCTTCTGAGCTTATCAAGACCTGCCCATGTGAAATTTGAACATCTGGGCGTCTGAGGTTTTAGAGGGAAACATATCTGGCAAACTGTCAGGAGGAAGTTATTTACCAGGAACTGGAGAATTGCCATCAGTACCCTGGCATTGGGAAGTGTGGGAAACTGGGTTCTAGCTGAATTGTGCTTCAGGAAGAAAAGAATAATCTAAAAAGTGACATGTATTGTACCTAAAAATAGAAATAAGTATATCTTTTCCACCTTGCTCACATAGGTTATTGGAGTCCACAGCACCATGCTGCACCTGCAAAAAAAAATAAAAAAAAATAATCCCTTGCTCCTCAAAGGGAGAGTGCTGTAGGAATGATCAGATCTGAACTGGGATCCAACAGATCCAAGGGATGTTTTTACCATGTTTGTGGAGCAGTAGGAGCAGGAAGGTAAGTTGCCCCCAGCTAAGGTGGGACATGGAGAAGCAATCCAAGGGGAGGTTCATTCCTCTCTTGGTTTAATAAGCAGTGAAGCTCTGGGATGAGGGCAGGGTGTCTCAGACGCAGTGTTCTAAAGCACTAAATCACTTAATAAGCTGCCACTGGGTGCTCTTTAGCTAACAGTGAAAAATTAAGGCCCCTGGGTTAAGTGCTTCCCTACTGAGCTATAGCTAAGGTGAATTTTCACAGGAACTGTTCAGTTACCACATCATGTAATAAAGGTATTTTGAGGGTGTTAGTGAGAGCCAGAGCACTGGGTGCTGCAGCAGAGCCACCAGGCTTCCTGCTGGAGAGACTGTCTTACGGTTCATGCTGGAGGCTTTGCATGGAAACCAGCTTTGGTTGCAAGCAATTTAATGAGATTCACACGTGCAGTTGCAGGGCTACAGTTCTCTTCAGACATGCAAGAAGAGCTCTCACTCCCAGCACAACATAACAGATCAGAAACCCCAGTTCTGCTATTTTCTGATGCTGGTTTTGATTCACAGCTAAATTGCAATTACATAGAAGTCCAAATGTAAAGGTATGTAGCCGGCAGAAGCACTTTTCCAAAATCACCTTGCAATTCTGTGGTGGTGTGATTCAGTAAATGTCCCCAAAAGACAGATGTTTGTGTCAGCTGGCTCCATGCAGCCCAGCAGCAGCATGCAATGCTGTGGCACACTTCACCTCAACACTTCAGGGCATTTTTAATTTGCTAGAAGGAAAACTGGAACTTGGAAACAACATTTTGAAATGGATCACTTTTAGAAAAAAATATTAAAGAGAACAAATAGCATGTAAATCAGGATTACACTGCTTTTACCAGGTGGGGGGTTTAATCCTCACTTCCTCAATGAAGTACAGAAGTAGACAGTCACAAAAGCCTCTGACAGAAGACAATGGTTTAGGATTTTTGAAATTCTGTGTAAGTGTCTGGGAAGGAATAGTCAAAAGCTCTTCGTAAGTCACTTGGAAAATGTGACTAAGTCTGCCTGTCAAGATTGACCGAGTCCCTGCTATCCATTTTCTTGGCCACACATTTTATTCCTATTTCTTTAAGTTGAAAATTCACATTAAAAATTAAATGAAAATGAAACTTTGGTTATCCAACGGCTTCTGTGCTGCCTTCTGAAACGTTCAGATAATCAAACTGTGTGGAGAAAGTAAGCCATAGCTACAAATAGCTGTGTAAAAAAAATTGCACCTGTTTTCTCAGTAATATAATCCTGACATGTGTCTGAGCCCAGTCTGCTGGCTTTACTGACAAAAATAGGGGTTTGGTCTGGAAACCAGTGCAAGGCTCCAAAGGGTCAGCACACCACCTGAAGGGAGGTGGTAGGGAGGTGGGTGTTGGTCTCTCCTCCCAACTAACAGGTCAGAGGACATGAGGAAACAGCCTCAAGTGTCCCCAGGAGACATTCAGACTGGATATTAGGAAAAAACTTCACACTGAAAGGGTTGTTCAGCATTAGAACAGGCTGCTGCCCTGGTTCCCAGCAGGGACGGCGCTGACTCTGCCCTGGCTCTATCCGGCACAGCCACGTGCGCCAGGCACAGGAGCAGCAGGGAGCCGGCCGGGAGGGGCGGGGCCATAGCCGGAAGTGTACGTGGTGACGTCAATGTGTAGGCCTATATATGGGCGGGCGGCGCCAGGGTGCGGCTCGGTGGCGTCGGTGGCGGTTGGGGCGGACTGGGCTGGACTTGTCTGGACTGGACTGGACTGGACTGGACTGGGGCCGGTATGTGCTGGTGTTTGTATCCTCCATCGTGTTGCTGTTTCCCTGTAATGCTTGTTGTTCTGGTGAACAGTTTTTATCTCAGCCCACGAGTCTGCCACGAGTCTCGTATATCGGCCTGCACATTTGTGATAGTTTCAGTGTATATCTGAAATCAGTTCTGTGAGGTAGCTCCAGTCACGGCCTCCTGTTATATTTCACGCGCTGAGCTGAGCGGGGACGTTGCTCTGGGCATGAGGCTTTAGCACACGTTTTGGGATAAAGGAGCTCCAAGACTGGTCAGGCAGCCAAAATAGGATCTGAAACAATCGCATGCAGCAGACCACAGCTGGGTTGGTGGCATATTATTTTTTTGTGGATCAATGCTGATAGTAATATCCTTTCCAATAAGTCATTCAAGTTTGATAATATTTCATTTTGAAGCTGTGTTCATTAAAGCATGTTTTGTTATTAGCGTTAAGCTTCCCCACATATAAAGTCTTGGGCTCTAGTTCAGGCACAAACAGTTTTATAAGATTCAGGTGTTATTCAAGCCCTCAGAGAGGTACAAAATTCTTCAGACTGCAATAACAGCTTCTGTTCCTGGCAGACCATAATATCAGCAAACTACAGTTCCTCTTTCTGTTTACTGTAGATGGTCCTGATTCACAGAAACCAAAATGTTTAAATTTAAAGGTATTGCAACAGAAAGGCTCTTTAACTCTTCCAAGTCTGTTTTATAATTCTGGAGAATGAGGGCATTTTGCAGTGTTTAGCGTGCAAAAAATCTCACAGGGAGAAAAATATGTGAGAGGAAAAAAGGCAACATAAAAAGACATAAAAAACCATTAAAAAATGCTTACTCAAAAAATTGTTGTAGAGACTGACATTCCCTATTGTTTGAAACGTTGCTGCTGTTGGTTAACGTGAGAAAGCATGATGCAGGGAGAGAAGAGCAGTATTGGATAAATACATCTGTAAATGTATCTAGCTCATCAATAACTCTTTAGTTAAGCTCTGATTGGAATTTTTGCATAGAAATGAGGTTAAATCCCTAAGCAGTTGCAAATCCCCCACTTAGAGTTGTAAATTTCCATGCTAAACAGTATTCATGTGGAAGAAGACAGACTATGCACATATGTTTGCATGTGTGTGTGTATATATGTGTATGTGCCTGTTTTAATTACAGAAGGCAACATTTAAAAAAGAGAATAGGTTCATAGAAATAGTCATATCCTTCTCTATTTTGTTTTTCACAGAAGGTCTGATCCTTCTGGTTAGGAGATGTGCCACGCTGATAACGAATTTACATCCTGCAAATGAGACAAATTCACCATCTCCCTATCTCCGGTTTAGTTTGCTGGTGTTATTGGCAAATTGCATCAACATACCCCCACCCCTTTCATTCTGAGGGAAATGGAAAAACTTACAATATGTTCAGTATTTTTTGTGTGAAATGTAGTTATCAGTTAGGGTGATAAAAGCTTCGCCAACAAGGTAAAAATAATGAAAGCTGGCAGAAATTATGTTGAAATTCTTTCAACTGTATTTTTTGACCAGTGTGATTACAAGGGAATAATATTCTGGTTTGTATACATATTTATATATACACATGTGCTGAGATAAGACAAGCCACTGTTTAATAAACCACACTGTCCCTGTACATGGTGAACGACCCATGTTCTCATTTTGGAGCTCTTCTGAAGCTCACTAATTAATTCTACAACTCCTATTTGTAATTCCCATTATAATCTTTTAATAACGAGTTTAAATTTCAGAGGAACCTGGCTGCTTTTCCTCCCTCTGTCACCGTACAGAAAAGCTGTTGAATAAGCACAATCTATTTCTTATCTTTCAGGAACTCAGGCTGGTTCACAGCGTAAGCAGCTAAGCTGAAAGCTTTAATTCATCTTGTTCATTAAAATTCAAATAGTTATAAAGTCAGAGATGTTAACTTTTCAGTTATTACAATACAGCTGGCAAACAGAGACTGTTGCACCAACTGAGAGACTTAAAATCCCATCTTTGGTGGCTAGGTAATTTTATTTCACACTTTAGCAGGAATTTAAATCAATACTGAGAAATCTGCTTTATGAAATTATTATTATGAGTAATTGATTTAAATGTGCTTTCCAGTCTCATGATATTTCACATGACATACATGTAGGGATTATTTCAAGTGCCTCTGGATATCTTTCTTTCTGTTTTTAAGTTCTGTGGTGTTCCATGTAGAGAGGACCCTTCAAGTCCTGATTCTGCAATTTTAAGGGGCACTTAATTGTACGAGGTGAGTGGGACTGCTTGAATCATTTGTGCTTAGGAAACAGGATAAAGCTGTGGATAACCTTTGCTGAGACATTTTCAATTCTTTTTTTCTACCTTTTTGCATTCTGAAGACCCCCTTGAAACATTTTTTTCGTTGCTAGTTATGTTTGTCTTCTCAGCTCAAAACTTAGGATCCTTCCAGGAATAACCACCAAAACTGTCAAGTGTGTTGTTAGTTACGAAGCCTTGGCATTGTCACACTTGAAGGTGAAATATTTCCGTCAAGATCTTTATGATATATTTTCACCTGCTGGTGCTACTGCTCAGAAATGTTCTGAATGGGTATGGATTGACCAGTCAGAGAATGAATATCTGCCCTCTGGGAAGTTTCCGTGTACTTCAGCAGCACTGCTTAATTACACTTTTTCCTCAGCTATGCACTTGGAGGATGGTGGGAATGAATGAGACAAAGCAAAGCTGTTCATAGCACTGCCAGCCTGGTCCCGTTATCAGCCATATTTTCACTTCCAACTTACTTTGGAAGAAAGAAACTAAAAATCTGGCCACCACATGTTACCGTTATGTTACAGATGTGTCTCATTGCAGCCCAAATGTTTGTGGATGCAGTCATTTAGATGACAAAGATAAGGAGGCTATTTGGACGAAGGAGTTGGGGTTATCTGGCAATCTGATGCTTTTTCATGTAAACGCTTCTGGGGCAAAGGAGCGTTCTCTGAGCTCAGTCTCGAGAGATGGGAGAAGTTGCTGTGGTGTTTGGCACCCGAGGTGTTCTCAGCACACGCAGTAACTCCCAGCAGCGTGTGCAAGGACAGTAAGAGAAGACATTGCAGGCAATAAAGCAGAAAATTCCTAGCACCATCTTTGTGCCTCTTCTAAATGAATAGCTCTCTCCAGCCTTTTATATTAAGTGATTAGAAAGAGTTAAATAAGCATGATCGCCACGGAAATTTCTTGGGCATTAATGTTTTCTACTTCTTCTGTATTGAATGACCTTGTGGTAAAAGAGAAAGAACAAACATCAAAAGTACCTTTTAACTTCACAATTCTTTCTAAATTTCTTTAAATTTATAGGCTATACAGCTGGCTTTAAAACTTCAAAGCGTGCAGGAAGATCAGGGTCACACAGAAAATTATTTCTTACAGTTTAATAAAATATGTATGTGAATGGTGTGACCTGCCAGAGAAATTATTTATGTGTTAATGTGATGTTGTAACATTAATTACACACTTTAATTTCTTCCTTAGTAGCTTCTGTACCAGTAAGAACAGTACTGGCTCTAAAGTGGGTTTGAAACACGTGTTGTGTCACCAAAGCTTAAATTATTTGCAGACTGAATTATTTTTTTTTGCTTCCACAAGCATTTTTTTAGCATTTAGGAAAGAGGCAGCAAGTGAGATCTCTTGTCTTTAACACAGAGGATTCCTGATGGATCTTTTTCAGCCTTGCTCTGCCACGATGTTGTAGTTTGTGTATATTGAATTTATTGATAGTTCCAGAAAAGCCTAGTGGATGTTTTTTTGTGAGTGAATGGCATATCTTTCAGTTACAGCCACTATTGTGAAGTTCTTAATCCCATAGTATTGGTCCCTTTGAATTTCTTTCCTTAGGAGATTTCCTACCTATTTGACTATGGTGTACCTGTGATTGAAATCTTGTACATGCCAGCACGAGTACATATACTGAGTCTTATCTTCTGAATTACCATCCTTATGAAGTGTCACTTATTTTAACGATGTACTGTAGCTCAGTTCTAAATCATCGGGAGGCAGTGAGAATAACGGAAAATAGGTTCTCCTCTCAACTGCTGGACAAACTTTCCGTACGATCTTTGCAAATCACCTACTTGTGTTTTAGTCTTCTCAAATATAAATCTGAGGCCTAACTTCGTTACAGTGATTTGAAATCATTCAAGTGAAGGTGCTATAGATATGCAAAATCATTTTGTAAGAAGTATTTGCTTTTTTCTGTGTTCATTGTTTTACCTTTTAACATTTCCTTGCTTACTTTTTTTGTTCTTGTACTATGACTCAAGGTAAATTAGGAAAGAGAGTACATAAGAGAGCCTGTCTGGCATTGCTGGTATCATTCAATGTTACCTGTACTTGTGGGAGTTTTCTTAGGTAGATACTCCTTATCTCTTTAATATTCCAAAGTGTCTATCTGCCAATTATTTCAAAGGGTTTTTTAGTGTCAGTGATGTTTGGGTTATAATTTTATATAAAACTAACCACTCTGCAAATCACCACAAGTAAGCCGGAAATTAACTACACTTAAAAAAATACCTGTAACATTAATGTAGTTTAAACCAAAGTAATCATTCTCGTACTGCTACCCTCTTGTGTTTCTCAAGTACAAATGTTAGGAAATTTTCAATAGCTTTCAGTATCCTGCATAAAAATTGTTGTTGAAAACATCTGCAAAGCCTGAACCACCAAAGGATATCTGAAATGAGCAGAACTGTCCTTGAACACATCTTAAAATACTTTACATTTATTATCCAGGCAAAGCGATACTTTTTTCCAGGGTCTTGCATAAAATGATGGGAAAATATGCAAATAAGATTCAGCATCTTGCATTGCATTTGATCCTATCTTGCAGCATCTTAGGGCTGGAGAAAATATGAGGATTGCCATCATCCAGTTTTTCCTCAAGTTTTTAGTTAACCCGCAGAATGTCTACACACAGAGCTTGATTCTTTCACTTAGGCTGGTGTCAGTTGTGAGTAAATCTATTCAAGTCAACAAAACTCCCTCAGGCATACAATGCTCAGAGAGCTGAAGGATGCACATCCTATCAGTTTACAGCTACAAATCTTTCAGTAAGATTATAATAAATCTCTTTGCTTCTCAGATATGACCTGCTTTGTTTAAGGAATACATAGCAGTGTCTTTACTATGTTTGCTTTACATCAGCTTATATAGCAGCAGTGTTTAGCAGGAGTTTTTCTCTGACTTCACCTTCGACAAATGACTTGGATTTGCATGGCAAATATTCCACAAATTCACAAATTTTCATCACTTTCCTGATCAATTTACACCAAAGTGTGACATATCTCATTATTTAGATCTCTGCTAGGTTTTCTGGTGTAAAATTAATCTGACATCAAATCTGATATGTAACTTATTTTTTTTTTTTATATATTAAGGAAAAAACAGATTTTCTTTTAATTGGATTTTTGAAGCAGCATGATTAAAATGTTTTATGTAGGTCTAAGTAGATATTTTGGAGCCTGAGAATAAAGGCCATCTTTGGATTTGTTATGTCCAAATCCATTAAATCTGTAGAAAATAGATTACCAAGAATAAACCTTTTAATCTATTGAAAGTAAATAACGTAATCCATACTAGGAAGACAACACAAAACCTGAGGTATGCCACTGACAAGTTGCCTTTGAAGATCAGAGAAATTAATTAAAAATATTTTAATGGGCATCACAACATTACAGGCAAGCCTTTAGACAAATAATGTTCACCTAAACTACAAATATTTCTGAGGAAATTCTTGAGGAAATTGCCACCTGCTCTCTATGTCCGTATTTGAAGTAACTGTATGAACCACAGTAAAATTAGCTAGATTCACCAATAAATAAATAATCAGATTTTTGCCTGCTTAGTAAATCTAATTTGAAACAGGGCACTGAGAAGCATTCAACTGTGATGTTCAGGCAGTGACCCGATATCAGCATTGCATTCTGCATGCATGTGTGCGCACTCCCTTGCACGGTACCTAGGTGTTCCCAGTGAAGGCACACAGTTATTTCTTCCTTACTGACCATTTTCTCTCTATGCATATCAGAAGACTTGGAGAAAAAAACCAAACACCCAGTATTGTGAGTTATTACAGAAGGTTTTCTGGCCAGGAGAAGGGCCATACTGCATTCAGTCAGTGCAAAATGACTGAAGAGCCAAGGAGACACTTCAGGTTTCTGTAGGACAATCTGGGAGCCTTAGGCATTTTCCAAAATACCCATCCTATCCTACTTCTTTTGCCATACTGTTTGTATTTTTGACTGTTCCTTGAGGACAAAAATGGAGCATTATGTCTGAGTGTAAAGGAACAAGGGTTCTGTCACAGAAACTGTGCAACATTTGTAAAGAACCAGACAGAAGACAAAAAAGACAGATAAAATGTAAAGTGGAATGCTGTCTTTTTTCTTCTTTGACTCCCTCCACACACCTTTCTCTGCTCTCTCCTTTATGCTTCCCCTCCCCACCCCACCCCCACCGACTCATTTATTTCTTCCTGGATTTCCTTTTCCATAAGCTGTCCTCTGCTGTCTGTATTTCTGTGTCACTGACATTGGGTTGTGGAGGTGGGCTGCCCTCAGCAGCTCTGGGTCTGCCTCCTCGCTCCAGCAGGGCTGGCAGCAGCTTTGTTCTCTGAGTAAGTGGCAGTGTTTACAGAGCATTGTGCTCTGCCAGTTGACTGAAAAGCATCACCAGTGTTTGGGCCAACTTCACACTATGACTTATTAAGCCTCTATATAACCTTATTAATATCAACAAGATGTGTTATAGACACTCTTAAAGGCAGGGATTAATCTCGCCATGGTTTGTTCCCTTCTATGCAGTGCTAACAGTGAGCAAGGCTTATCATTCCTTTTGCTATTCTGTATCTTCACTGAGTGCCATGAATAGCTGGTTTGGTCTTATTCACCAATATCAGCAAGATGATATTTCAGGATTTCAAATTTCAGGATATTATTAATTTCTTCTGCAAAGCGCTGATCTAAGCTTTGGGATACTGTAACTAATCAATTCTATTATTTTCTTGTTGAAGCAGTGAAATAAATTTTCTGACCTCTTATGATTTTCTTGTGAACCAGCCTGGGTTGGGGGGAGATAACAGACCACCTGCTTAAAAAAAGAAAACAGAACTGTAATGATGAACTGATATTGAGCTCCAAGTGTAGGGGTAAGTTTTAATCTCAGTTGCAGAAGGTGCTGGAGACTTATTTCAGTGTCTCTGAAATCCCTATCAGTGGTGTTCAGTATCCCTGTTAGTGGCCTGCACTGTTTAACACAGCACAGTGGCCTCTGCTGTTAATAATACTAGGGGGGTTTTAACAAGACTGAACAGTGTTTTGGAAGAGGGGTACTACTCCAGGGAAAACAAAGGAACCCTAGCGGTTATCTACAGCCTTCAACCATTGAAGGAATGCTCCTGTTTATCCCAGGTATCAGTCAGCCTGTCACTATGGAGTTGGCTGCCTAGAGAGCTCTATAACATTTTAAAGGGCAGACAGTAAACCTCAGCTGCAACTTCCTGGAAAATCAAGCATGTCCAATTAAACCTAAGGGATTAAAATATTTATGTATATCTTATCATGTTAGGCTTTTCTTCTGTGAATCTTCCTTCATGCCAGGGGAACCTCTTAAGTTTGATTCCTGCTTCCATTAGACTGAATGACAAATTGCCATGGGACAGGTGAAAATACTCACCACGTCAGAGACTCAAATAATACATAGGCTTTTTAAGCAGAACGAATAAATAGAGAGAAAAACCTGCCACAGCAGTGGATCTTAATGACTGTAATGCACATTATGTTGGAAACTAGGACAATTAATGGTTTAACTTAACAACAGAACATGTAGAAGGGTCTCAAGGAAGGCTCAGTAGATTCACTTCAAAGTCAGACAGAATCCACATCTGGGAAGAAGTAATGCCTTTGTCTGCAGTTTCCCTGAAGTGAGTGTTTAAGTGATTTTTTTCTTCTAGAAAATCTGGGTAAAAAACTCAGGGGACTTGCTGTGTTTGAACCAACTCTCAAGGTGATTTGTTTCAATGCAGCTAGTAAAAGCTGCTGTAAATACAAAGAGTTCAATCTGTGTTTTACAGAGGGTGCAGGAGAGGTAAGAAGATATTCCCAGTACAGCAGTGCCTCACTGGAATCTGCCAGGATGCCCCAAGGTAGAAGACACCTCCAAACATACACACTCTCTGTGTCATGAGTTCATATTTAGACCTTCCAGTGAATTGGTATGATCCAAAGTTATCCACTACTCTTCAGTGCTTTGTTTTGGTAATCCTGATAACTTCTTATGTTTTATGGGATTTGGGGGGGGGGCAGGGGTTGCTTTGCTTTTTATTTTTTTTTTTTTTATCCTGGTCCATTCCAATTTGAACCACTTCAGTGGAGTAAAGGGGTGAGGCTTGGATCTGATTTCTCCAGCTGAGATGGGAAAACATCCAAGGAATATAGGGTGTCTTTTGCAGTTCTTGTGCTTTTGGCTCCAGCTGTACCTTGCTAATACCCAAACTGTTTTCATCTATGCTGGGACCAAATACAAGGAAACTGCAAAGGAGCTGCCCCCTCAGCTCTCTTGTGCACAAGCTAAAGGTGTTCGTGGACCTGGTCCTGTTTTCTCATTTGTGAACATCCTTTTACATAGATTCGTCCTGTTTGAACACCAGAGAGGGGAGGAAAGCCTAACATGCCTTTGAAATATAACACACTGCACTTAGAGGGATCTGGAGGAATAACTTATATTCCTTGCAGAAACAAAGATATTTAAAATCAAGGTTAATATGGAGACAGGGCAAACTGGCATGGTTTCCCTTGCTTATGTTTTGGCTCAGCTGTAATTTCAGGGCCATGGTGTCAAGGCAGAGTGGGGCAGCAGGGCAGATAGCTGACAGTCACCACAACCATGGCAAGCCTGTGTTCCCTCTGTAGAAAGGGCTGGGGTTACAAGATCATTTACAGAAGGCAATTGAAGCCCCAGGTCTGAATATTCCCCCAAGATTCAGATTTCAAGTTTGAACCCCTTTCGTCTCTGAAGACAAATTAGGAGCTAAACTTAAGCAAGTAACCAGAGATGTCCCCAGTGGAACTGAACTATTTTAACGTAGTCCAGAAGACTGAAAAAATGGTGAGTATGTGAGCTGTGTGCTGAGTATGTCAAGAGAAAGTTTAGGAGAACTTTCCATTGTGTTGGGAGGTAACTGACCCGAGTAAAGGAGGCTAATGGAGCAGCAGGGGCACTAGGAAACCTTGAGCGCTTGCAAAGTCTCTGTACTGATTTTGCCTTGGATTTCTCAGAGGACTGCTCATGTGAGCTACTTTTCTGCAGCATTTCTCTTAAATTGATCTCTACATGTTTTCCTCTGAAGAATCCAGGAGGTACCAGGAGAGCTGTAGCATGAGTGTCATTGTGGGAAGTGATGACCCTTTTGTCACTACTAGGGAAATCAGAAGCACTTCTTCAGTGCCTTCTCTTCAGCCCTGCTACCAAGCAGCCCCGAGAGCAGAGCCCATGGTCTCCCTGAGGAAAACCAGAGCACCAAAGTGCATTGAGCAGCTGGGACTCAGAAGGGGCAAAGAAAGAAACTGCAGAGGTTTAGAAAGAAAAGGCTGGAGTCCCTGGAGGGCTGGAGGGAGAGGGGCAGGGAAGACCCTCTTGATGAGTAGGTGAGTTGGGTTGGCTGGTTGCTGGGGGAATGCAACCTCGTATAGTGGGCCCAAAAGCTGGCTCCTCAGCATGTGCTCACTCAGAGATCCAGAAGGAAGGTGAGATGAGTCATCCTTGCTTCCACTTGAAGCGCCCACTATCAGGTATATCCACACCTTTTAGATTTTTGAAGCCACAAGCTTAGCGTCACAGCAAAATTAAGAGACCTTAAGTCCCGATTAATGTTTAGCTTAGTCTATAAATGAGTCTGTCTCCAATTTCAGTTACTTTACTGGCATGCTGAGCTTGCTTAGTGCTGCTGACAGAGATACCACACAGCTGGGTGTTGCTTCTGGGATCAGTTTCACACTGTGGCAATATTGTTTGACATCATGCATATTCCTGTATTGTCTGTGTTCCTGCCTCATTTTAATGAGGTTAAGTGTTACTTTATAGAGTGAAGTTATTTCAACATAATAATTACTAAGTTTTTCCTGATTAAGAGGAAATACTTTCCTTATTTGAAGTTCTGGAGAAGTATCTTATATGCCATTGTTTTTACCAGGGCAACAGTAAGTCCTGCTTGATTTATTTTTCTTTTGAATAATCAGGTCTTATCACTGTGAGACGAAACACTTCTCTGAACAGTGTGCTGTTACTTTCAGAGTTTACTTGGCTAGGAGAGGCCCAGCTAAGAAAGTAAAATTGTAAAACAGAAAATTGGTTCATTTTACCTCAAACCAGGACACTGAGGAACACCTCAGTATTGTTTCACAGAAAGAGGAACTGAGAGACATACAGGGCAAGTGGCTTGTAAAGTTAAATCCAGGCATGAATCTCTGATCTACTGAGACCTAGTTAAGTTCTTTGGCTGCAAAACAGTCCTTCTTCTGTGGGCATTACAGCTGTGATTTGCAGAGGATCAGAGAGTCTGCTTATACCAACCCATATGAGCTGAGCATTTGACTCCTTTAGTACCTTTGAAAATCCATTCAAAAATATTTTCTCATCTTTTTTGTAGAAAATACTGTCTTCTCTATTCCCCGTCAATGATTACACCTGTTCATACAGGTGGATCTAAAATGTTAGTGCTTTTTTTTCTGACTTGGAAAAAAGCATGTAAGACCCAATATTTGACTGTATAGCAGACTGCATTCAACTGCCTTTTGCTGTCATCACGTTCTGTAGTAACTTTTGTTAAGTCCTATATCTTGCATCGGAATGAATATGTTCTCACATAAACAACAGTGCTGCCTCCCCAGATGTTGTGTTCAAAAGTCTGCTGCATGAATATTTAAGTAAAAAGTCAGGATTGCTCATGAATATTTCTATTATTTACCCAGCCAGTGTTCCAGCAGAGAAATGCTGAATATTACTACTATGATGTGTAGCTAAAGAAAAATAGAGGGAGTAAATAATCCAGCAAGTCTAGATTTTGCAAAAATCAGATGAGCATTGGCTGTTTTGTATTTTCACTTTTTGATTGAGAGCAAATTATTTTCTGGTAGATGGAAGAGAAGTTCCTGGGGAAGCACAGAGGACAGCCTACCAAATGTGTGCACGTTAAGGCAAACTGCCAGACCCCATTTCCTTCTCCCCCTCTACAGAAAACCCAAGTGAGTGTAGCAGAACTTCAGCAAATGTCACCGCCTTTTCTGTTTATTTTACACTACTAATATATTTACACATTGCACAACCTCGCATCTTCTTGAAAATATCCTTTGGGGAGGGGAGTGGGAAATTCATATTCTTCTTCTTGGCAGAATCTCTTTGACGTCTCCTCCCCTGTCATGCTTTGGTCTGTGCAAGGATAAATGCACTGCAACTTGAAAAGTGAGATAAATGTCATAAGGAGAAATCATTATAAACCTCAGTGCTTGAGAAGTGCATTCTAGGAAACAAGCCAGTCATAAAACCTGACCAGACCTGAAAAATAGAAATACCTCAAATAATAATATAGGATCCCTGGAGACCATTTTCTTATGTCCCTTTCACAAGCATGAAACATTGAGATGGAAAACTCCTTTTAACTTCATTCCACGCAGCCTGAAAAATCATGCAACAACAACAAAAGAAAACCATACTCCACATGCATTTATAATAATAAACTGCAGAATAAAAGAATTTTCATTTGGGGGACTGTGCAGAAAATGAACTTTGTCTTTGCAAAATTAAATACAAATAAAAGTAATAGGGAACAACCATAGTATAAGCCTAAGTATCCTTCAGACCCCTTTTTTGAATGATGAACTGGAAGAGTGCTGAAAAAGAGATGCTTTCTCCTGTGTTCTGCGGGGCAGTGAAGGTGTATATATACTTTTATATGAAACTGAAGTGCGTGTCATAATTTACCCGTGGAGTGACCCTCTTACAGGCAGGCCCAAAGGCCTCCTTTCTTTTCTGAGAAAATTTCAAGCGCACAATGAATGTGAAACCTTTGGCCACCCAAGATGTCATGAGCATTGTTCTGCTGCCATTCTGGCCTCATTGCAGCTGACACACAGTGTAATGAGTAACAAGGCTTCTCCCCGTGTTACTCTTGTAGGCAAGTTGCACAATTTGTTTGTGAATCATTCTTCCTCCCTCTCACTAACAGCGACTGGTATGATTTTCTGATCATAGCTATTTCCTCAAAGAAACCTTACCTGATGCAGTGTTACACTCATTACGGTTGACTTCATCAAACCTCAGCCTTCTCCTTTGATGGGTAATTCTCATGCATGAGAGTGATGTGCCTTTTTTTCAGAGATTATTCACTGGATTATTTTGGAAACTACATTTTATAAACAAGGATTGCCCTAGCAGAAAGAGCCAGTTAGTACAACAAGGATTCTGCACCATTCCCTTGCTAGCTGTGGTTAAACTAGCACTTTATCTCTCCTCCTGAATCAAGGTTGCTGTCGTTAATAGTATTTTTACTGCCACAGTTAACTTCAGTTCAGGATTAAGACTGCTTTTTTCTCCACTTGATATAAACACCTAAAAACCCCTAAGGATTCTAGTAGTCCCATGTCTCCTATGAGTTATTGAGGATTATTAATGAATCTAGTCCTGCTATTTCTGACAGCTGCAATGCTGTCCCTTTTCAGTTCAAAATGCTCGACAGCAAGTCTTGTTACCTGGCGTATTGTTTGAATTTCACAGCCATTCTCAGTCCAGCTTTGATCTTATAGATTCCTTGGTTTTCAAAGTAGCCAGATCTGTAGACTGGAGAGTCCAAACTCAGCTGCTTTCAGTTTAGCTGCCCAAACAATACTCTCTTAAAGTTTTGGATTATTCCTGTCTATGTGGCTATAGGTCTCCCACCCAATGGAAGATGTCTGGAATTCTTCTTGGCAGGGAATAAGAGAGCTAAATATTTAACTATTTCTCATATTTAAGTGCTCAGAAGAAAAGTGTCTGTTAAACTTTGGCCAGGAATGATGGTGTCTTCCACAGAACAGGCAGTGATGGCTCTTTTGCCTTCATGGCTCTCTAGAATAATAATTTAGCTCTGGATATGTTCAGTCTGAAAAAAGTTAATGTGCAAATAGGATTCTTGTATGACATTCAAAATCTGCTGGAAACCTTGTTAGAAATATAACATTGGAGCCCCCTTCTAAGCACAGTAGGGCTGCAAGATTCCTGGCTGCTAAATCATGGAAGAGAAGAGGAAATGAGAAACTCTTTGGAGGATAAACCTGTTTAAGAAGGATTAAAAAATATAAACTGATTCTTTCAATTGGGCATATCTACCAGCTCTGCATGTACTGATTCTATGTCTCTTAATTATTTCTAGCTGTAAGAGAGGCATGCACTGTGCACAGGCAGTGATAATGGTAGCTTTCCTTTTTTTATCCCTGCTCCCAGGGACTCCAGCTGTATTTGACCTGTGTCTCTGTAGGTGATACCTATGCTGTCCCTGGCTGGTCTGGGAATAATCTGCTAGGGTAATCCCCAAAACCTGACTCCAGTCTGCTCTCATTGCCCTTTTATTTGGCCTGCAAGGCAACACTCACAGATCCCATTTTATCAGTGATAGGTGATGCCAGACTCTAGTTGGGGCCCTTGGCTGATGCTGTGAAGTAGTGTTGTTTGATGGCAATTAGGGAGCTAGCCCTAGGAGTTCAGTCAGGTTAATGTGCACTTGGTGAATATTCAGCTGGTTTGTCCTGAATCAAAACCCAGAGACATTCCTGAAGATTAACAGCTGAGGTTGTGAATTTTCCCTTGCTACTACGCAGCTACCCTTTAAATGCATGAAATGTGCCTGAAATCCTTTTCACCTCACTCACTAAAAATCAGCTATGAAGGTTGAAGGGCACCTGAAACTCTGGAATACATAACCAAAATCATGGGCAAAGCAAACACCATCACTACCCCTGCTCAGCCCACTTCTACCCACCTCATTCCGGTGGTCTGGAGTAAATTCATGCGGTCGGGCCAAGGGGAGTCACTTCAACCTGATCCTGCTCTCTAATTTTATGCTGGTGCTCCACCACCAACTAAGAGTTGCAGTTTCCTTGCACCAGATGTCTTCTATGACTGACAAAAGTGAATGCAGAGTTTCTTCAAACTCTGCTATTCTCACTGCCGCTGTTTGACACCCATTTTTCTAGGTGGCTACATAAGATACAAGGCAAAGGTGAACAAAGCTCTTTAATCTAAATGGAGTTCTCCTGATTTGTATCAGGGAAGTTGAGAGCAGAATCAAATCCTAGATCATTATTTTTTGAACCATTACAGAGACAGAAACCCTAGGCTGTGAGATCCTGATTCGGGAAAGCATTAAGCACCTGCTTAACATTGAGCACTGACTTCAGTGTGTTTAAAGTTAATCAAGTGCTTAAGCTTTTTCCTCTATAGGGATTCTTTTCCGTATAAGGGCCTAAGAGAAAATAGATAACTATAAAGAGCAACTGTAATGAGTCTGCATATGGGCCAAAGAGAAGGGGATTATTAATGCTTTCAGGTTCAGTGAGGACTAGGGTTTAAATATCAACCTCCTACAGCAAGACATGAAAGACTCATAAATGTGTTAAATCGCATCAGGTCCATTTAATATCATTATGTTTAATAGAAATATCTTTGCACTATAATAATCAGTGAGGGCAGCAGGTGGACCAGTCAGGCTGTTCAGAAAGCAATATATACTCCTTCTGCCAGGGTTATCCTCCCTTTTTGGTGCATTCTGTAGTGTAGGCCTCCAATAAACAATAAGCATTAATCTCTGGGAAAATCTTAAAATTGCCTTGAGGGTGGTAAAAACACGGCTCCGTGACACAGCTGAGCTAGGAAATTAAGAATAAGGTTCTCTGAATGACTCTTTCCCCAGTGCAGTTAGTCAGTGAAAATAAATTGGGAAGTTACTCATCCTAAAGGAATCCAAATAATTTTAAATGTAATAAATTAGGCATATTCCCACAGGATCCAGGCGTATTATCAGTCAGTAAGAAAGATTAATTTAGATCTCAGTGTGTTATGCTCTCCACAACCTATGCTTCTGGTGCACATTAGAGAGCATTTTGCCCCACAAGATTAGTCCAGAATAAGTAGGCTTTATCGGTGTTCATCTCACATCTGAGAATTATTTAATTTTCTCAGTACTTTAATAATGAAGTGGCTTTTTAATCTGTTTATGTATCTGAAAGGTGATCCTCCCATTTTAAGTAGATTATTATGGTCCCAGTTTTAAGAAAAATTGAATATAGAATAGGATGAATCACTTTGAGATATTCCACCGTGCTGGTGCTTCTTAGCATGCACTTCTGTGTAGAGAACAAATATTTCCTTTTCTTGACTGGCGAAAGGATTTCCTATGAGGTGTTTCTAAATCTCTGGGGATCTTTTCCAGAAAAAAAAAGTCATTCCTTAGACTTGACTTGTTTGATTTTACTAAACTGGAGATTCTCATTTCAACAAGTAACAGTGATTGATAAATTTCTATCAGTTTCCTCTCAGTCCACTGTATTAAGGGGACGGTATGTTTTATTTCTGTTTTAAGTTTCAGAAGGACAAAAACTGCTACAGCCCAGGCAGAGAAAAAAAAGAATCTTTCATGGTAAATATGCTGTTTCTATTGCTTGTAGCAGGTACAGCTTTGCACTAGCCTACCAGTACAGGAGTCTTTGGTTTTGTCTGTATTTTTCATGGCTCCTAGAGGTTTGCTCTAGCTTGTATTAGCAGTTACCTATTGACATGAGGGGTCATTATGTAAGTTTTGATTAGGACTGGTGACATTCAGGTGACATTCTCCAGCACTTCAATGTCGTTCTTGTAGTGAGGGACCTTGAACTGAACACAGGACTCGAGGTGAGGCCTCACCAGTGCTGAGTACAGAAGCACAATCACTTCCCTACTCCTGCTGACCATGCTATTCCTGATACAGACCGGGATGCTGTTGGCCTTCTTGGCCACCTGGGCACACTGCTGGCTAATGTTAAACCAGCTGTCCACCAGCACCCCCAGGTCCCTCTCTGATGGACCACTCTTTCCCAAGCCTGTACCACTGCATGGGGTTGTTGTGACTGAAGTGCAGGACCTGGCACTTGGCCTTATTGATCCTCATCCCACTGGCCTTGGCCCATTGATCCAACCTCTCTGGGTCCCTCTGTAGAGCTTTCTTACCCTCAAGCAGATCAACAGTCCCACATAGTTTGGTGTCATCTGCAGACTTACTGAGGGTACACTCAGTCTCCCCAATCATCGATAAAGCTATTCAACAAGATTGGCACCAGAAATGAGCCCTGAGGGACACCACTGGTGACTGGCCATCAACAAGATTCCACCCCATTAATCACAACTCTTTGGGCACGGCCATTCAGCGAGTTTTTTCACCCAGTGAAGAGTACACTTGTCTATGCCATGATTCACCAGCTTCTCGAGGAGAACGCTGTTGGAGACAGTGTCAAAGGCCTTACCAAAGTCCAGGTAGACAACGTCCACAGCCTGCTCCCCACCAAGAAAGCAGGTCACATGGTCAAGAAAGAGATCAGGTTGGTTAAGCAAGACCTCCCTTTCATAAACCCATGGTGGCTGGCCCTGATCCCTTGGCTGCCCTGCACTTGCCATGAGAGTTCACTCAGGATGATCCTCTCCATGATCTTTCCTGGCACTGAGGTCAGGCTGACAGGCCTGCAGTTCCCTGGATTCTCCTTGTGGTCCTTGTAGGTGGACATCACTTTAGCCACACGCCAGTCATCTGGTGAAATGGGCTGCCAAGGCACAATAAACACAGCGTTACTCTGATGATTGCTATGTTTTGTGAACCCTGAATTTTCAAAGCCAGAGACAAAGCTTCATTATTGGGTATAATGAGCTGAAATGGTTAAGTTTGAAGGTGATTAATGCAAGGGCATTCTTTGCTGAAGATGAAGATATTTGGATAGAGCGTGGCTTCCCGGCTGGGGAGTGATTTCCTTTTGTATAATACGTATTGTGCTCATGTGCATGTATTTTTTAATGTGGCTAGATGTTTCAGTGGGTGTCTGTGTCTGTGTTAAGGAGTTGGAGCACAAGAAAAAAAATCCAAGCATGCAAATGAAAAAATCCTGTTCTTTTATGAAATAAATGGATCTGTTCTCTTTTGGTTGCATTGCTTACATAGTTGTTAGTTTAATCTTTATAATAAAGTTGGGGTTTTTTGTTTCCTTTTTTTTTTTTTTTAAATGTGTGGCAAGCTAAGTAACTGGGACATAGGTAGAAAAAATGTATTTGGGTTACAGGAAGAAAACTGGCATGACTTTAAAGGCACACATTTCATAACACCACATGTGCAAAACATTATAATAATTCCACTGTGCACAACTGTAACAGAGTGAGCAATGAATATTAAAAACACATTCCTGAAGCTGGCCCAGAATCTTGGCAGTGGTATTTTATATGGGAGACCTGTACTACAGTCTAAATGCCAGGTGCCCTGCATCCAGAGCTTGCAGGTTTTGATGGGCTTGAGTGCAGGTGAGAGTGGCAAGTCTTCATTTGCTGCTGCTTCATTCCCTGGCTTCCCATCCCACAGAAGGTATTTTGCTGAGGAAATCTGTCCAGAGCCTTCAGTGGCTGCTGTTCAAAAATACTGTAGTACCAGGATGAGGAGGAAGAGGGATGGGTGTAGAAGTAAAACAATGACAAGAAAATGGTGTGAAGGACATATGGGGTACCCCTTCCAAGCAAGGATACAGCGATGCTCAGATTTCCTGAGATACGCAGTCCTGGGCAAGATGGCCAACATAAGTAGCCACACTGAAGTTGTGTGGTTCCTGCTAACTGGTGATATGTGTCATTTAATTAGTGGACTATGTGGCATAGAAAGGCATTTTAAGGAGAAGAACAGTCACTCATTCGATGAGGACATTCTTGGCAGACAGTGGAGAATGCAGTTGCCAAACAACTATCAAGGAATGGTTCATCCTTCCAGTAAAAACCAACTCCAAAATGGTTTGAAGATTCTGATATTGCTTCATGAAGCAAAAAGCAGGATATCATGTTTTTCATTTTATAGCAGGAGGAGGCATGCCACGAAGAGCTCGAGAACTCAGATGCCTTCCACAAGCACAGGAGAACTAACTTTCTGCCAGACCCTAAAAATGTGGTGGTGTCAAGTTGTCCCAGCTCTGAATCCCGTGGCTTTGTCATGAGAGCACAGCTGTGAAAGCAACGCCCAAGATTTTATGTCCTGTAGGAGGAGGAACATGGAACAGCTAGTCTACATGCCAAAATGGTAATCATTTAACAGGAAAATGTTTCCCTTTTCTCTTCTCTTTTGTACATCCAAATTATTTTAGTTATTTAGGTGTTTTTTCCCTTTCCTTTTCCTTCTTTTTGTACCTTGGATCATTTTTCTTTGGATGCCTACAAAAGTTAACTGTAATGTTGTTGTTTCGTTGTGTCAACCACACTCAGCACTATTATTTCACTGTTGGCTTTTACTTCTGTATTAATTAATCTATATCATGGATTGAGAAAGTAAACTTTTAGAGGAAAGATCATCTTTATATTCTGTGCCTATACAGTATCAACCTGACCCATGATTAATGTTCAAAAGTGCTTTAGTAATACTTCTATTATTACTACTACTAATCCACCCACGGTTAAATCTTTAACAAGTACTATTTAAGATAAAATCGAATGTTGGAAGACTGTTTTGAACTTCAAAAAAAATAACATCTTCATTGTTAGGAGACAGGTTTAAGAATCATATTGTTAAAAATAAGATATAATGAGACTTTTTCTCAGGCAATGCATCAGAAACAGATGATTTTTTTGTGTGTGTGTGTCAGGAAGAGGGAATTTGCCAGCAATTCTATAACATTAAGAGCAGGAGCTTAGAGGAATAGCAAACATTAGGAGATTAGCAATAAAGTCATAAGAAATGAAAACACTGGGTATTCGTAAGATAATAGTCACAAAAACCAGAGATGCAATATATCTCAATGGAAAACGTGTTGATCATCTAGAAAAATAATCATATCCTATTTTCTTTCCTTTCTTTTCCTTCTTTGACACAAGTTTCTGTTTAAATGAACTTAGTTAAACTTTGCATTGCCTAGCCCAAACATGTAGTATCTTCAAAGACAATTAACAGCATTCAGAAAATCCTTTGATGTGAAATTAGAGAAAATTAATTTATTTTTAAAATATGCATTTGGATTTTAATTAATCAACCTGTAAGAAAAATTAAGATTTGTATTTGCAAAGGAACAGTTTGGTTAGTTTTTGTAAAAAACCAGCTTGATTGGCTTGCAATGATGCAGTTAGACAATTATTAACAACCCAAAGGCTTCCCAGGGATGTGCAAGAATGCTCACCCATTAGACAAAGGAGAAATCAGTCTATGCCAGAATGCAGCCTAAGGAGAAGGGGAATGTTTAATTGGGACTGGCAAACTTCAGGAATATTATCAAATAAGGGAATAAATAAATAAGTGGAGTAACTGATAGAGGTGCAGTGATGGGGAGAAATAAACAGGGGTGGGATAAATGGAAGTAGTCTGAGGTGTCTCTGGTAGGCTGTAACCTCTGGAGTACCAACCAGTGGGGAAACAGGAGGGAAATTTCAGCCGAGAATAGGGAATAAAAACAAAATGTACCAAAACCTGCAGTGACAACCCATTCTTGCAAGAATATTTAAATAAAATGTGCCTCATATTGATCACTGTCTGAGCCATTGCTATTGGACAAGCAGCATTTCTCACAAACCCGATAAATAGCCATTCTGGAGTGAGAGGTAGAGTTTGTATTCCTTAAACAACAGAGCCATGGTTTGTCTAAACCTGAGCAATTGGTCGCTGTCTTTCAGTTAAATTCAAGGAGGTTATATAGAAGAAAGTACTTAAATGCCATGCTAGTTACCTTCCTTAATAATACATCATATATTGCCTCTTTCAAAAACTCACGGTGACCTAGATATGAAATTTAATGAGAAGTATTGAAAATTAGTACTTCTGATGTTACATGATTCAAAAAATACCGTAGCTGTCTTGAATCATTTCAAAGCACAAGAAAGCCAGTGACACTGGAGGAATATGCTAATTAAGGAATGCTCTTGGAATGTAAACTCAGGTAGGTTTCCAGCACACCTGGAAGAAATCTGCATCAGAAGTATAAACTAAAAATAATCAATCATTTTTATTTTTTTTCCCTAACAGTCCATATTCCCATTTTCAGAGCCAACATACCACTGGATGACAGAAAGCGCTCAACTCCAGTGGCACCAGCCATCCAACAGGGACCAACTTGGCAGGGGCGTGATAGCAACCATCTAAGGAAGCAGAGGAGAGGCCACACAGGAAGACGGTATAAATGAGAACCACAGCTGTAAACAAGTAATGAAAACACAATGAAATGGACAAGAGGATACTGGATGTCCTTTGGCATAAGGAAACAATCTGATTTCTGTAAGCCTTGACATCAGCACATATAACCACAATCTGCAAGAGCAGCCTAAAAAATAACTTCAGATTTTGAAGTATTCCTAAGCAGAGATACTTATGGAACAAGAGTTGCCTTTGAAAGTACAGTGGTATCTCCCATTGGAGTCAAACCTTAAGCACATTATTTTATCGTATTTATCTGTGAACTAGGAGGGAAAGGTGAAGCAGGGTGTTGTACACTGTGTTTGAGTTTAGACTTTTGGTCAGGGTCATTAAAACTGGATGGGTGTCTTCACAGGCCAGAAGGGAAACAAGCGGAGTATGATAATCTGTCTCTGAAGAAGCACTCTGCAAGCTGCATTTGCCAGGACTTGGTGAGCGACCTAGACCTATATCCATGCTGTCCAGCTGGAGCTGGAGGCATCACAGCTGTTGGAACTGCCCTGGTTATTCACGCATGCTCTGCTGGGTGGTTTCTGCCAGCAGCTCCAGGCATGGCCCCAGGCTACAAAGAGCTGTACAAGGCAATGAACAAAATGGTAATTTTTGTCAATGACTTTCTCCCTCTGCATTTGGTCTGGGTAAGAGATGGTAGGAAGGGAAAAGGTAAAGCAAAGTAAAATAATAGGGAAAGACACTGGGAGTACAGGTACACTTGGCCTTGCCTGTACAGAAGCTAGAAGGAAGATGAAGTGGTGCAAAAGAGGGAATTTACTCATGAAGAAAAAGTAAAGAAAGGGGCTAAATGTCCAAAGGAGGCGTGATGTTTAGTGAAAACAGTCTAAGTTAAATTTCTGGGTTAATTGCTGCATTCAGAAAACGTTGGTTACCTTTTCGTCTCATAACTGCTACCTCTTGGACCACAAATGGGTAAATTCCACTTACTGGCTGTGTAGGAAATCTGAGGTGTCAAAAAAAAGAAATTCACATAGCAACCAGGTTTAGAACAGAAAAAAGAGTGCAAGTCCCCACAAAAAGCACGTAGTGGATGTTTTCATGGAGAAGTAAAAAGAGTGAAACTTTCAGGCCTTCAAGCAAAGGTCTGGGAATTTCAGCAATGTTACACCTGGATCCTGGATAGGACCTAAGATAAAGCCAAAAGAAGTGCAGAAAATGCTCTCTATCCTAGTAAATGTGCATACAATTCTAACTTAGGATTCAAAATAAGAAAAACAGTTTCTTCTCTGATGAAAGGAAGGTTCTGTGTTGAGTGTACATTTTTTTCTGAAAGATTCTCTTCTTCCTGTAACTGAACACTTTAAACAAAATACTTCTACTTGTCCTCACATTTGAATTCTGAGCTGGAAATCGTGTTTACAAGTTACCACTTGCATGGGTAAAGAGTTTCTCTGCTAGCTCTTTACTCCTGGAACACACAGAGCTCTGAAGAAAAAGAATAGTTTGCAACACTTACTTTATTTGGCAAAGTTATCCTTTTGCTCTTTTTTCCATGAGTGCAGCAGCAGCACAGTTTCTTGAATGTACTCATCATTCAAATTCTTTGAGTAAACAGCTGAACACTCTGTACTGTCTGGGTTTGCCATGGCATGTTGACTAGCGATGCATCTCTCCAGAGGCTTGGCTGATCACTCTGAGGTTGAGAACATTTATGCAGAGAACGTATCCTATTGTGGTTTACAATTTGCCTCTGAGTCTTTCCCGTTATGAAAGGTTGATCTGTGCAATTATAAAGGCTAAAATTAGATGCAGGTGGTGGGAAGTGGGCACCAAAGAAGAGGTTACTATTCTGCCGTTATGTAGTGTCTGATGGGACGAGGAGTCTCATATCAAGGGTGTTTTTCTCTATTTAATTATTCAGAAGGAATTTCTGGAGAGAGCTGAAGTGAATAGAGAAGTAACTGAGTTTTGTCTGTCCCAGAGCCTGATTAACTCGCTGGGCGTGGTGGTGATGTTTTCTACTTAGATAAGACTTCCCTGTCTGTATCTCAAGTCAAGCTGCTGTAGCACCAGTCCAGCATGGGCAGAATCTGCCAAGGATCTCTTTGAGCAGAGCAGGAGCTGGGAGGGCCAGGGCGTGTGGTAGGAGTTACAGCACATGAGGGAATGATGTTGGCATCCCCATCTGCATGAGGCACAGGAACTTAGTCAAGCATGGTTCTTTGTTACAGGAAAGGGTGAAAAAATGCATGTGTGTCCTTATCTGACACCTATGTCATGCAAGCATGGCACACTGCGTGTGAGACTTGTAGTGGAAACATGCTGGCAGCCTCACTGGCTGTCGTATCTCTCCTCAGTCACTTTGACTTAATCTTGGACAAAGCAAAGATGGCAAATACACATGGGACGTGTCACAGTGGGAAGATGTCACCTGTCTGAGCACATGAAGAAAAATCAACAGGAAAGCTGATTTTTGAAACAGAGGTTTGCACACAAGCTGATTTAAACTGGCAGTTCTTTAACTTCACTGTTGTGAGGGTAAACGCAATTCTGCATTGCAAATTGAATTTGGAAAAAAAATCAGATAGCTCATTTGTGCACAGAAACTCTGCTATTTTTTTCTTTTCTTTTATGAGATTTATAATAATGCGTCATTTCCCCTGCTAGCTAATGCAGTTATAATCAAAGGCAGGTCTTAACTCTGGTGAAAGTCGCTACCAGAACTCAAATTGAACTTGGCACGTCAACTGTTAGAACCTCAAATCATTGAAAGATGGTCATCAGTGTTCACACTGGGTCTGGATCTGAAAAGCACCAAGCAGTTGCAACTTAGAGGGGCTTCCCACGGGGCAACTGCAGTTTTTCTGGTCTCTCAAAACTGGGTCCCATCACAACAGGAAGCCTTGGAAGGAAGGGGAGGCTTGGTTATACCAGTGCCTGTTTTCATTCCTTGAGTGAAATTCCTGTGTGATATAAACAGCTCTCTGTGTCAACGACAAGGATTGTAGAGGGTGCAGATTTAAAAAAAAACTACTTCCTCCAAAGACATCTTGATTGCAGATGTTATTAAATGATTCTCTGGTGCTGGAAATGCTCATCCTGGCTTCATGTTGATCATAGAATACATTCCATTCTCGTGGTTTCCCGACTCTAAGAATGGAAGAAATGCCTCAGAATGTAACAAAGGAGAAAAATACTTCTGTATGTGATGATAGGTCTCCCTATCTTTTGGTCTAGGAGTCAGGTTCCTGTCTGAGGGGGCCTGTATGACAGTGAAAGTAATTATCCTGTCAGCTTAAATATGACTTTCTTCTACACATCTGTTTTTCATGATGTCAGTTAATTAACGTCAGTTATCTTTGCATGCCATGTGGCCATATAATGTCATGTGCTGAGGTATATGGTTTATTGTTCTAGTCTAACATAAAATTAAAAAGGGCTCCAGTTTAAGCCTTATTTCTTCGTCTGTGCTTTGTATTTTTCTTTTGCCTTAATGCTACATGTTCCTTCTTTTCTTGACTCCTGCCCATCTTATATAACTTCTTTTTTCTCTTTCCTGACTTGTTTTTTCCTAGTCCAAAACTCCCCTCTTTCAGTTTGTAACCATTACTTATTTCTCCACTCCCTGATAAAGAGTCCCTCCCCATCTCTCCTGTAGGCCCCTTTTACACACTGGAAGGCTGTTACAAGGTCTCCCCAGAGCCTTCTCGACGTTGAACAACCCCAAGTCTCTCAACCTGTCCCTGTAGCAGTGGTGCTCCAGCCCTCTGATCATCTTTGTGGCCCTCCTCTGGACCTGTTCCAACAGGACAATGTTGTTCTGGTGCTGCAGACTCCAAAACTGGATGTAGTACTCCAGATGGGAACTCACCAGAGTAGAGTAGAGGGGCAGAATCACCTCCCTTCACCTGCTGGCCACCCTTCTTTCAGTGCAGCCCAGGATGTTGTTGGCTTTCTGGGCTGCCAGAGCACATTGCTGGCTCATGTTAATTTGCTATCTTGGTTCACCTCACCTTTTCTTTTCCTCTCCCACACCACAGTTCTGCTCCACCTTTCTCACATCTCTTCAACCCATCTCATCATTGCTTGCACATCACGGCAGACCACAGAGACCATTTTGCCTTTGCATCCTTTACTTGTTATGATTCTCTGTTTGGAAGATGAAATTGCCCAATTTATATCACTTATTGTCTCTTAGTGTCATCAAATCAAATTAACATTCTGTCATTTTTACTGGGACTAGATTTGGAACAGATTTTTTGCTGTAACCATCTGTAAGCAACATGAATGAAGTATTTCTCTCTGCCTTTCTTACTTTTAATCCGACATACCGTATTATGGACAAGATCAGGTATTAACACTTGCATTTAAGTTGAAAAGTTTTTTCTTTTATTACTCAAGGCTTTAATAACAGTAGAATAAATTATCATCTCTTTTGCCTTGATTGGTTATCATAAGCTGAGCTAAAGCACTTAAGTTAATGCTGGCATTTGTTTTTTATTTCTTGATTTGCTATGGAACCTCCTCCCTGCTGATGTTTTGGGCCCTCTGGAACATGGAAACTGATGTGGCCATCAGGTTGTGCAGGTTCAAAATACTCTGTATTTCAGTGTCTCTCTGTGTGTAGATGTGTAGACAGAGAGCTCAACAAAAACAGACATGTTTTTCCTTAAAGAAATCGTAAAGATTATAACTGTAAAGGATTTACAAATGAGAAGGCTTTATGCTGTTTACTTCCAGTAAAGCAGAAAACAGTAGAAAGAGAGGAGGAATGGAGAACCAGCTTGTTAGACTGTTCACAATGAATTAAGTATATAAATCCTTAACAATGAATAAACATTATTGGCACAGAAAAGTAAATACATCTTAAATTTTTCCTGGCTTTTAAAACAAAGAATTTCAATAGCAAAGTTGTATTTTCAAATGTGTTTTGAATTTGACAGTGTCTCTTTGACATTTATAAAGTACAGTGATGAGTATGTAATTTAAGTTCTCTGCTTATTTTTCAGTATTGTATTCTCAGCCATCCAAATTTCCTGTGAGCTGGAGAGTAACCGAACAAAGGCGGCAGGCTTGCCAGCAAGTGGCCCATTCCCATGCGTGCCATGCTGGGCACCAGCAACGTGCTCGCCTTTGATCCCAGTGCTGAGCCAGCCCATGTGCATGCACGGAGGAGCACGGCTTCCCAACGTACTTGCTTTTTGGCTTCAGTTGCCACGAAAGGGCTAAGCGGGGAATAGAATGTTTTTCTAAATTTATTTGCTTTTCCTTCTGTCTAAATATGAAGTATCGGATATTTCCTGGCAAAGAGAGACGTTTTCTTGGGAGCCCATGTATGTGATGTGGCTGTAGATAAACCACTGAACAGCATGTATAATCCTGGAACATTAGCTCTGAATCCACAGGTAATGAATTTTGCTGTAGGCTGCTTTTCAATTGTTTTCACTCCTCGCTTTCAGAGTGTACTTTTCAGTAGCAGGCATCCTGTTCAGGATTACAGCGCCAAGACTCCAGTCTAAGAGGGTTGGAGAGGGCTCAGTGGTGTTGGTAACACAAGCTCTTGAGCCGACAAACTCTGTCACAAAGACACAAAAAGGCACAGCACCAAAGCTGCCCAGATTCTCTTACTGTTTCAGTATAAAAATCCTCATTTGGCCAGGACCATAGGTAGCGATACAGGTTTACCTCAAATTACCCATAAAATGCAAATTACTGTCCTAAAGCTGAACGCTGCATTAACTAACCACTGGTCAAAGCCCACAGACAGGGTGCAGGTCAGGGACAGGAGTTGGGTTGTCTCCCTTACTGTCTGCTTGGCTCCAGAGTCAGCATCACTCTTGTACCCTCTGACGGCCAGATTGTCCCTTCACTGGAGATGGGTCATGTTGGTTTGAATCCTTTCTGAGGAAGGAGTGAAGTGCATCTGAGTCTTCCCCATGCCTGAGAGCAGATTGTAACAGCAGAGCTGTGGGCAGGACCTGCTCCCTGGGCACTGTTTTGACTGAGGGCTGCTTTCCCCATGCTTTTAGGACTCTGGTTTTGCAGATGTATGCTAGCTGTGCCCTGAGCACACTTGCAGGCTTGATGCCTCCCCATTCCCAATGGCAGACTTAATTGTTGCACAGCTATCAATTTGCGTGGTAGCAGCAGGAAAAGGCATTTCACGGTATGTCCCCACACAGCTTGAACAACTGGAATTGTGCTGCTCTGTAAGCCTTTATGTCAGATATCGCAGTCTTTTTGTGAATTAATTCTTCCTATGTCAGTTGCGTTATCATATGGAAAATCATCAGCAGGTGATAAGATTGAACACAAGTCTCCAGAAATCCAGTCCAGGACCCTCTGGATACTCTTTTCTGAAGGTGCCAGAGGCTGGACACCTCAAATGGATGCATTCAAAACTATTTGGATCTTCAGACATTAAAAGGTAAAGTAAGTATTTCAAACAGAAGACTAATCCATGACTGGATGCTGAATGACTGCTGCAGGGAAAGGCAGACAAGGTTGCCAAGGGCAGTTGCTTTAGGAAAAGTATCAGAAGGTTCCCCTGCAGGACTGGAGAGGGTGGAGTTCCAGCAAGAGAGGAGTGAAGCATGGTACAGCCTGATCAGTGGCGGGTAGAAGCTGTTTGTAGACAGAAGTAGGAGATATCTGCATCATGTGAATGTCACTTCAGTCCTGTCTCAGGAGGAAAGTGAAGCATGGGTCCTGTACCCACCCTCTGTTGTATGCAGTTGGTTTACCCTTGGCAAATATTGTTCTAACAGAGCCAGCCGTCAGATTTGCATCTGTTGAACAGATACAAAACACTGATCTCAGTGGGAGGCAAGTACTTGCTCTGCATAAGCACTTCTGCAAATCCCAAAAGACATTTCTCCATCTTCAGGCACTTTAATATCTTTGAAAATCTTGCCCTTTGTGCCTAAGCGTTACCTCTCTACAAAACAGAGAGAAATCTGCCCCCCCTAGGAACGAGGCAGAGTGAAATTTATTCATATTTGCTTTAAGCTTTGTAACCATAAAAAAAAATGTATGGCACAAAGATGTGCTTCTTGTTTGGCGTATTAGACAATGAAACACCTCTGTGTTCAGTTATTGTCCATGCTGTCATTGCCCCCATTTTGAATCATATCCATGAATCAGAGGAAGGCAAGGTGCCACATTAATGAGTGACAGGTATAGAAAGATCACTGTGTACAAGCTACACTGTTTTATGATGGTACTGCAGTTCTTTTATGAAGCACACAAGCAAGAGGATCTGCTTCAGGTATCCTCCTGTGCTTGAATGTCTTGCAGAAAAGAGCTAGAAAACCACTACAGGTGCTCATTATGGTCATTGTACAAGATGTTTGGTGAGATAAAGATAGCAAAAGTGGCTGTATGTCCAGGCCTTCAATTTTAGTGTTTAAAAGAGCTCTCAGTTACCCGAGAAGAGTCCCATGCTCCGCATGCTGAGGTCCTTCTGCTGTGAACAATACAACTTTCTGGTTGCAAAATTCTTCTGGTCCTCACATCAGTGTTAGTTTCTCTACATCTTGCCTTGTCTGTGAATTTCCTTGTGTTTCAGAAGCTCTCCCTGTAGTCTTTTGATAACCTGAACAAAAGCATTTAAATTTATGCCCTGTAATGTCTTTCTGCCCTAGTTTCTCCACGGATTGCCCAGGGTGGAAGTTACCGTTGGACTTGCTTGCCCTGCCCTCAGGTACATGAGCACGCCTGGGATGTTCAGTTACTCCTGATTTCACATTGGGATTTTTAGCCCCTTTTCTTTGACTGAAGCAGCAGCTATCCTGCTAGTGGAGCTCTCTTGGCCTGGCAACAGCCAACTTCAGCCTGACTGTGGCTTCAATCCCTGGCTCATCCCACCTTCCCAGGTAATGACCTTTACGTAGTGAGTTTCCCTTTCCCAAGGGAAATGCAGAGCATCAAGTGTCCTGCTTTCTGCTTCCTCTTGTTTGCTTGTCTGCACTGACAATACCGTGCTGTACGAGTGTGGTCGGTTTTCTTAATTATCATCTACTTTGGCTATTTAGGGTTTGAGGTTTTTTGGTTTATTTAGCTGGGGAGGTTCTTGACCTTTCCCAGTGGCAAATACTCTAGAAGGTTGTACTAGTACTTTACCCTTTTCTTAAGCAGCAGGGTAACATGTCTTAGCCTTCAGTAACTGGGGGTTTTGATAACTGAGAGGCAACTGGGAGACAATTAAATGACATGATTTGAAACCAGGGTTCTTTGTTTTTAGTGCCTGGCCAGCCCAGGCATTCTGGTGCTCTGCTTGTAATTTTTCCTTTTACTGCTACAAAGACAGAAATATGATCAAAGAAAATTAAAAAGAAGGATCTGCAGAAAAGTTGTTTAAGCATTACTGAAACATTCTGTGTCAGCAGCGCCAAAGGCTGAGAACTCTCTTAGAGTGTTAAAGTCTTTTAATAATTTGAGATCACATTATAATCCCCTTGCCCAGAATCCTTATAATTTACACATGGTTTAGTGCTTGGAATAAAGTTAGAGTCTCAGTCTCCTTTTTTTCCCCACTGTTATGTCACAGTTAAGGATAATAATTTTAAATGCTGAAATGTGTTAAAAGCATTAATTGCACTAGTTTAGGTGTTTTATTTTGAGTTAAAGTAATTCAAAAATTTAATATGACAGATAAGATACAGAGCGATAATTCTAGCTGTGACTCAGAACAGGAAACCTGACTTTGATTTGAGCAATAGCACTTCTCCCCCTGAATGACAAGGCAGCTCTCGAGTCACACTGAGCCTCAGCATCGGCCGGCACCCTCAGGGCTTCTGGTTCCCAGCACAGGCAGCTGGCAGGTGCCAGAGCTCACCCCGGGCTCAGCTCTGCATCCCAGCCACACGGGTGGGAGAGGACAGCCCACATCACTGCTGGCACCCTGCAGAAGACAGGAGCTATCTGCCCCAGTACTCTTAATCTGCATCAGGGCAGTCACAGAAATTATTTGCTCTACTCCTGCATCACAGTCTGCTCTACCTCCAAACCCAAGAAAATTTCACTTCGTGATCTCTGCTGCTTTTCCACTCGAGCCTGTTAATGCCCTGCTTGTGCAAACATTCTTGCCGCTTGCCTAGATTCAGCCCTCCCTAGTGCAAATCATCCTGTTCAGGTTATTTTATAGCCCCCCTGCCCCGAGGAGAGTGTCTGCCTTTCCAGACCACTTGTATCAAACTAGTTCTGTTTATTCTTGAATCTTCCCAACCCTTCCCTGTATTGATTGTACAGTGCCCATTTAGATGTCTCAGATTAGAAAAAGAATGGCAAGGGGGTGGCTTTATTTGATGTAAAAATTTAACATCGTGCACACTATAGAGGTTTGGGGCAAGAGATTTTAATGTGACAATGAACTGTAAGGCACAGCCACGGGTCATCTTTATCCCCTGGGTAAAAGCTCCATAGGGTGACTGACAAGCCTGCAGCAAGGAATTTGTTGCCAGATGACATCATCAGAGGCAGAGGCTCATCAAATGCACTAGGGACTATGCTGTGAAGATCTCTGACTTTGAGTGTCCAATTTGACTTTCCTCACAAGGCTTTAATTTTCCAAAAAGTAGTGGACACCTATTTTCTCAAAGTCAGAATAATTTGCCACTTAGAGAATGCAAGACCTAAAAACTGGAGCTACATTACTGTATATTCATTATGTATATGCATCCAGAGTATATATTATTTTTAAATGAAACATAAGCCCCTTCAAGTTTCAGTCCATTAGGTCAGAAATTACTAGATGTCATGAATAGATTTCATCAATGGTTTCAGAGAAAAGAACAACTAGCTAAGCAGTCAGCAAAAAAAAAGGTATCATTAGCATATGATATATTGTACTTTTTCTGTGCCATGGGTTCTCTTCCATATTGCTCCATCTTACCCAGATCTTACAACAAACTCCAGTCTGTCTGTCTGCAGCCTGCTAAGATCAATGCCTCCTGGTTGGTTGTAGATATTTAATTGTCCCCAGATGTGCAATGTACAGACTAGAGCCTTACTGTACATATAACATTGAGGATAAAGGGTCTGTGACCAAACCCTTCTCCAAGCAAAAGTCACTTAACACGTTTTTGCATTATAAACTATACCTCAGTGAGATCTCACTGGAACCAGATGTTCTTAGCAGAAAGCATATGGCAGAAACGATGCTCTTCTGAAGATTAAATCTTTAAGATTTTTCTTAAATCCTTTTGAAAAGTCATTGTATCATAGCCCAAATTCTGCTAAAATTCACATTTATAATCCCAAAAGTATTTTCCCAATAAAAAAGAAAAGCACATGTCTGTTTTAATTGCTTGTGAATCACTTCCATATTATTTATAATATATGACCTTTATTCTGCACCAAAGGAGACCTCCCCGTGCTGCTTGTACAGGAGCAAATGTGCCCAGCCACCATAATCAAAGTGCAAATGGAAAGACTGGCTCTTTATTTTGCTCCATCTGTCCCCGATTTTGAAGATTTATGCTCTGGACTTCCATGTTTTCTCATATTCCTCTGGCTGACAATTAGCTTTGCCTTTGTGAGCTGGAGACTCTGACTAGCACCTGATTTCACTTGAACTTGTTGCAGCAAGCACCTTAGGTCTGGCTGTGTTTGGAGTTTATATTAGACAGTGGGTTTGGACTGGGCAGCGAGATCCAGCCACTCTCTTTCTCTGAAACCTATACTTAAAAATTGTTTATTCTTCCTCAGCTGACTCCAAGTATTTCTGCACTTCAAAGCACGTCTTTATTCACCTGTGCTATCATTACCACATTTAATTGAATAATTCATTATGACGATATGCCAGTCCATTTATAACATACAGACACATTTATTACTTTTTTATTTATTGCTTCTTTGGCTGACAGTAGTTTTAACAGTCCCCTAATACATCGGGTTATTTGAAGAACAAATATTCATCTGTGTGTAAATGACAACAAGGAGAGAGAGTGTGCAGAAAGTCCTACAGGCATGCAAGTCAAAACACATTGTTATACATTTTGTCCCCATGGGATAATGGTGAGATATCCAGAGTACATGGCCTACTTTTCTCACAGATGCAAGATTAAAGTCTTGAGAACTGAGAAATGTTTGCTCTGTATTCCCTTATCATGCTCACATGGAGATCCTGATGTGATAGGTACAGACTGTCCTTCCTCTGGCAGCCTACAGGATCATGACCTAGTGTGGGAGTGCTCTGATCTGTTTTTTAAATGAAATCTAAATGAAATATTTTCTGGAAATAATCCAATGTCTATTAGAACAAATGAAGGGGGAAAAAAGCCATCCCCAAAACTTTCTGTGGGATGTTTGGTCTCAAAATAGTAATATTTTTTGAAGGAGAAGAAGTTCAGATGGATATCCTGGTCAAATTCCAGTTCAAATAATTGCTTTTTGTTGATTTGCACTAAATCCCTATTTCTTTAGTATAATGCATCCCATACCAGTACGGGTCTGGAAGATGGCTGAATGAATTTTTTTCCTGTCAATAAACATTTTAAATTAAATCTGATTTTGTGCTGCCTACACACTGACTTCCAGTGAACTTTTAAGTGAGACTTTCTCTGCACCAATATTTGGGGAATATAATTTCTCCATCTAATTTGAGTAGTCTGAGGCAGCCTGTTTTTATGACTCCTGTTATTGAGATAAAGGGATGCTGAATATTGCTTTGCTTAGGTTTTGATCTCATGTGAGGCTTCACATGCTCTCGCCTTGTATTTGAAAACATAATGAAGTGAAAAACCCCTCAGAGCAGTGGTTTCCCAGACACTGTTGCTAGGTGATCCTCCAAAGCTGAATGAATTCTTAAACCCCTCGGGCTCCAGGCATCCAACTAATAACCAGTAAACACACGTTCAAGTGAAAAGGGAGTATCGTGGCTTTTTTGGTTGTTTCCTAGTTTTACATAAGTCTATGTTCACATAAATGGAAAAAATTAATATTTTTTAAAAAACAGCAGTTATATCCAAGTACAGACTGTCCTAAAATGTAGTCAATTTAATCAGAATTTAGGCAAGAATTGAGTAATTTTGTCCTTTAATCCATTATTTATCTTAGGCTCGAGTCAGCATATGGTCAGATAACATGTATGTTAGCCCTTGCAAATGGAATAATAAATATGTATGCAAGAACATTTTGTTTGAATGTGGTATAGTGGAACAAAAAGCATATACAGCCAGTAAATCTGCTTTCTTTTTTTTTTTTTTGTGGTTTTGTGTTGGCTTCCTAGCAGCTAAGGGGCTACCAAAATACTGTAAACCCATTGCCTCATTGCTTTGCTCAGTGCCATGAACTGGCACGGAGCCACTGCAGGTCCGTTGCTGTTGCCGTTGACAAGTTCTCTTTCCCCAGAGGTGCAGAGTTGGGAGCACACCTCAGCAATACTTGGGTTAGTTTGGGTCCAGCTGGGCTTGTGGGCTTCAAGTCAGCACCAGACCCAGTGCCCCGGTGCTTTGCTTTCTTCCTAACAATCCTGGAATGCCCGGTTATGTCAGAGTTTTGCAAAGTCTGTTGTCAAGTTCCGTGGCAGATCCTGGGCAAGGCACAGCAGCTTTCAAAGCTCAGGAAGGCTCATGAGTAACCAGAAGCCTTCCTAAGCAGTGTGGTATTCATTTTGTAAGAAACTTGAGAAATACTGTCTGCTCAGCCAGGCACCCAGGACAAGATCCAACTCCTCTAATTTTAGTTATTTGCAATTTAGGTGTTTAGTCTAAGCAAATTATCTAGTCTCTCTGAATGGAGCCTATAAGGAGATATGCATCTTTTGTGTTATTCATCCCACCTACTGAGTGCACCTATACTGAAATTGGATTATACATGCTGTGAAAGAGTCTGTCTTTCTCCATTTCTTATCAAGGAATTCTGATGAACGTTTACATTAGTCACCTACCCGGTAGACAGCTGAAGTTAATAAACCCTGTTCAAGTGTTTTAAGGCAAGTTATTATTATTCCTTTCACGGAGATCTCCTGGGTGGTTATATGTTTGCTATCAGATTTCTTTTCATATTTCTTGTCCAGTACTAAGTAATTATTTGTTTTCTTTGCTTTAGATATAAGTAATCTTGGTGTTTCAGTTCACAGAGAAGATGGGTGGGGTGTTGTATGTGTCCGGTTTCGGTTTGGATGGACATGGTCAGACGATCTTGCCTTCATGCTGCAGACAGTGTTCTGTACAGCCAGCATCAGTGCATCTGGTGGGCACAGCCCGAAAGGAGAAAATGGAAACACTTGCTCTTATTTAAACATTTCCTTTAAGATAATGATAGGCAGCTAAGTCTCGTTATATGACCCACATGGATGTATCAAAAATCTTTGACCTTGCTGTACCTCTTCATATGATGCTTTATTTTTTTTTTTGCTTATTTGTGTCTGTTATTTAATCCTAGTAGGTTTAGAACAAAGACCTGCCTTTATTTTTGGTAGTGGCTTTAGTCACTACCAGAGTTAGTCAAAACTTAAAAATGTAATCAGTAAAAAAAAGAAAAGACAAAGACAGTGGAGATACAGAATTCATGTGTATGAGGGTACAACTAAAACTATATATATACCTGTATCTATCTATATGTATGTATGTATATGTGAAATGTATACAGTCACACAGAATTAAATTATTACTTTGCTGGGAGTAAGGCCAAGAGGGTTGTAACAAAAATCTCACCTGAGCCCCTGCACAACACAGGATTCCTGCCATAAAGCCTGATTCTGTTTCAATCTGTTCTGGAAAGACATCCTGCGTTGTTTGAAAACCTTCAAATAAATGAGAATCCACAGAAAGCTGTTTCAATAGTTAATTGCACGCACTGTTAAAAACCTAGTGCTTTATTTCCAGTCTTATTCCTTCTTTTTTTCTTTAAGAGAGACTAAAATAGAAAACAGTTCACCTGTGGATCTCATCAGGCTTGTTTTACGTTGCTCACTTGTATTCTCACCTGTAACTGCTTCTGTTTTCTCACCAGCTCAGAAACGAACTGCAGCCTTAGATGAGTTCCACACACAGAGACAACACTCTTATCTTTTCACTTTAAGCTGTATTAAATGAATTATAATGTCTTCCTACAGGATGAAGGCACAAGCAGAATCACCTCACTGGGAAGAAAGTGATTTCAAACAGAGCTGGCAGCATATTCTGTACTATTCATGTTCCTCCAACATGCCCATCCCCGTGTACATGAGCACCTTTCAGAACAAAACCAAGAGCAGCACATAAAAGTTCCCTTTCCATCTCCTCGACCATGGGGTGCATGCAGTAAATGATGAAGAGCTAATGGCTCTGCCTCCCGGCACATGGGGACAATGAAGAAAACAGTGAGTAGATATTTGAAAGAGACAGAATTTTCCAAGAAGCTAAGCTGCTTCAAGAGTAAATCCCTGTGTCTCGGTGTAGCTGCCTGTTCCCCACATGCACGAGGCTGTTCCTGATGAGCAGCAGGGATGTACATAAGCAGTGCACTCATCATGCTGGGCAAAGAGCAGGTGTTTAAGCAGAAGGTGCTTCCTTTGGACCCTTTACTGGCAGGCATGATTGCCAGACCAGCTGAAACCACAAAGTCCTCCAAGTACAGAAATTACACGGAGCTCCA
Source organism: Thinocorus orbignyianus (assembly GCA_013400375.1). Lineage (NCBI taxonomy): Eukaryota > Metazoa > Chordata > Aves > Ciconiiformes > Thinocoridae > Thinocorus > Thinocorus orbignyianus. The sequence goes on along the minus strand of VXBW01006173.1, from coordinate 414,919 downwards.
AGGAGGCGAGGAGACCTGGCTTTGTTGTGGAACTGGATGTCAACCCCTATGTCACCCAGTCTGGAGAACAGTCTTGTGGCTTATACTTCCTTAGCTTCCTACAAGCTCAAAAAGGCACCTAGGATATCAGCAGACAAGCTCTGAAAGGGAAGACACCAGGACTCCCACTTCTAAACTAAAGAGAAAACTGAGGTATTGACTGATCTGCCTTGCTTGCGGTTTTGGCAAAAAAATTAGTTCTATAAATCAGAGATCTCTCATGGTTTTGTCCAGCTACTCAGATGCCTGTGTTTGATTTTCAGCCTTCCAGTAACTTTGTTAATTGACTGTTACAATGCTCACTTACTTCTTAGTCTAACTGTATTGCAGTTGTGGTAAAGCTTTTCCATAGTAGAAAGGTAGCATTTAATACACACTTTGGGTATAAATAGCTACAAAATATGTGGAACAAGACTAAATCAATTTTGCAGGATTGCCTCAGCCTGTAAGGCAGTAGTTAGCAACATGTGTAATTAAGTCAAATTGAGAGATTCCCATGTTTTTTTAATCATTACACCAATCTGGTTGATTGGATCAGTCCACAAAGAGCTGCACTGGCACAAATGAAGAAGCAGAAGCACAAAGGTGAGGGGGAGCAACCAGAAGATGGTAAGACAAGAAATTGTTGTGCTGGCTTTGTCACCTGAATCCTAGAACTTCTAGAAACTTTGGGACTTCTAGAAAAAAAAACAAACGTGGAATCTCCAGCCCTGGTATGTGTAAAATCAAGACCGCATGTCTGCTTAATGGACTGTATTCCAGTTCAGTCTAAGCTATTGAATGGAAATTACTGGGAGAGCTTCTGAATCTGTGTCAGGAGATCAGACTGCCCTTGTGGTTCCTGTCCTTCAAGTCTATGAGCCCTCATTACAGCTTGCCAAGTCTGAATTCATCCAGCCAGTATTTTTCAGTAAGAAGGGGAGGAAGGACAATGCTTTTGATACTCATACAAATTGCACTGTTTATCTAACTGTTAGTATTATGTTTCTGTATTCAGTGGGGGTGAGGAGTCTGCTGCAGAACAGCTTCGCGACATCAGTTGTTTGACCAAAGGCCTGTTCAGTCAAGCGTTTTGCCACTTATCTGTCATCGGGGCTGCCAGTAATAACAATTAGCTTGACTTAATTTTGTGTTTTAACAGCTGCTTAATATTAGCCAGATCTTCACTCGTAATGTAAGATACTTTTCTGCTGAATATGGTTTTAATTATGGGTCTGTTCACAATTTTTCATTAGCTGTTGGAAAATTCACGTCCTGTAGGAATAGTGGTGATGCAGTGAACGCTACCGGGACAGAGACAACCTTTTTATTAGGTGAGCATCAAGCCCTTATGGATTTATGACTCTAGAGTAACCTACTGATGTGGGTGCCATGCCACAGGAAAGATGGAATAGATTTAACAACTGCAGTAACATAAAAGGTGTAAAATATGCAGGTGCTGATACCAGCAGGGTTGTATATTGGGAGGGAGTGCACCCTCAAAGTGGTAGCAAGCTGAGCACTGTACTGGTTGACTAGATTTCCATGTGATTGAGAAGTTCCAAGACTGCTGTAACTGTACTGCAGCACTGCTTCCACTTAAAGCCTGTAGCATTTGTTCCAGCAGCATTTGTTGCACAAGAAAAAATAAATAAAGTCACATTTTTCAGGAACGTCACAGGAGACAAATGAAGCCTGGAATATCCATTTCAGCATAAGAAAATCTCGCATACCTGTGCTTTCGCCAAATGGGTAACTCTTTACAAGACAGTAGTTACTGAGTTATTAACCCTCATCTTCACAAGGGGAATTTGAATTCCAAACTCTCTTAACAAGCCAATACTGTTACAATGACAATCTTCCCCAGATGCCCCAAATAATTCTTCTGTAACGGCAAAGAAGTTTAGGAAGTTGTTATATATGTGGAATTACATTGGAAGCATGAATCACTTTCATCTGGAGCAGATGTCACATGTCCTTAGCTTGGCTTCTACTCGGGCGTGGAAGGCATGACATTTATATATCATGAAAAATGGGCTGGGATTTGGGACTGTGCAAACTTTTGGATTACAGACATTGAGAAGTACAATCATCACATTATAAAATTCTCTCCTCACATTCTGCCAATAAATATTTTAGTTAACCTAGCAACAATGTTTAGATGTGCTGTAAATATACTTGAATGCCCTTGGCCACTTTAAACAGCCACTTTCCACTTAGTTTATGTATTTCACACATGCGGGGAACAGCAAAGCAGATCCCACAGCACTCATGCCTTTGGTATCTAGGAAGGTGGGAACTCCTTGCCTGAGGACTTTTGTCAGGGCTCTGGCACGGGCTTTTGATTTTTTGTAGACGGTTTCCCAGTGTAATACTTCTTTAGGAGATGAACGATCTTTACCCCATTGTGAACTTGGTTGAAATACGTAGCAGTTGTTTTGACACGGCATGGGTCTGCAGAAACTGGTCACACAAATAATAACAATCCCATGGCTGTGTCTCTGCAGGAACCTGGGCCATGCATCAGCTGGAACAGAGCAAACAATTCAGAAAAATGTCAGAGCAGAGGAGGCAGGGGGGGTGGTATCTTGTGCTCATCCCCTTTACGATATAGTCCTACGCATGGGAAAACAATGCCCAAAGAGCTATCCCGTCATCCAGAACAGGTCACCAGTTCCTGAGGTTTAAAACCTGAACGACTTACAAATAGCTTTTATTAATACAGCATTAAATATTGCCTAAAGAAGCAGATTGCTCTGTGAGCAGTGGATCAGCAGGAATGCTGTCTTCCCAAGTGTCAGTGTCCCACCTCGAGATTCTATGGCATTTCACAAAGGGGAAGATACTGATGCTTTTCCCTCAATACGGGCAATAAGATCTTTCTCATCAAGTGGCTGGCTACTTCCATACGGGTTGTAGGAACTTTATAGGTCTAAGTCAAATCTCAGAAGTAAACCGTTAAAATGCATACATACATATACACTTACCAAAAACAAAGCCACGTGTATCTCATTTTCACAGGAATTTGGGCTAAAAATTAACCTACATTATTTAATGATTCAAACATAATTGTGCTCAATAAACAACCCCTTCAACCTCCACAGATGTATCCTTTTGTTTCCAGCAGCATTCACTTCTATAGCTCATGTGTATTGTGTTGAGCTTTATCACGTGTTTTTTTTTTAATTTGGGATTTTTTTTAATTGCAAAGGAACACTCCATTAGAGAGCACTTACGGATGTAGAGGAAGAATGATACTGATGAGGAGAGCAGTCCAGCTCCTGTTGCAGATGTTTTATGAGCTTCTCCTGGCGAGAACTGAGCCATTCATGTTGGTGTCCAGGTAAGGATTGACAGCCTGGCTTCAGAGCCACTCCATTCAGAATGTTACCCAAATTTTTGGCATACACCATATCTGAATCATGAGCAGGGACTGTTACAAGGCATGGATTCTTGGCAACAAAGTCTGGAAAGTTTCTTTCGAAAACACTGTTTACCCTAGGGTTCTATCTTGAGCATCATATTACACCCAGATACTAACAGTTTGTATTAATAGATCACTAATCTAATTAATTTTACTAATTTGTAAGATGTTCTAGGAACCTAATCCTGTTTCATGTACTGAAATAAGTAGATTATGGTCATACTCGTATTGAATGTAAGAAATCTGCTTATATGAACAGGAGTGAATGATCAGGCCTAGTATCTAATTACAGATCTACTAATCAGTAATTGCCTAATAGCTGACATGAGTAAAACAGGGTATTATAAAGCTACATTTGTTATAGACAGCAGCAGCTCCATTGGAATGTTCTTTTCTGCCTTTCTGCTGGTATAATTATTCTGACTACTGAATTTGGGTATTTTTATTTGAATAAGCTACTAATGAACACAGTTTGTCATTGTTTATTTACCCTGGGAGAATAATAGTAAAGATAATTGAGTAATATTCAGCTAGTAATGTATTGGTTCATTTTTATTCCTGCTGCTAATTCTATCAATCACAAATTCATCTTTTTCTTCTATTTGCTGATCTGTCTTAGAAAAAAGTAAGAAGAATCAAATTGCCTCAAAAGAAGTAAGGAAAGAAATGACATCACCATTTTTTCTACTGTAAATTTCTTACTGTAGTAGGAAGTATTTAAAATTAAACAAGCCATACCATAATTAGAGTCCAGTTCATAGGAAGGAGCACACTCAGCCTTATGTTTCCAGAACTATACTTAAGTCATGGAATAACAGCCAAACCAATGTGTTATTTTATCAGATACAAGTCACTAAATTAAACTGAAAAGCTTGCTCTGAAAAATATATTGCTGGCTTTTATATAAGCATTTTTACATATTTTAAAGGCAGTAGGAGATTGGAGTGGATTTAAGTTGTTCCACTAAAACAATTCAACTATAAAGTCTTAGCACAGGCATGTGCGAGAGGAATGAAACTACTCTGTGTTTTATTGCACTAGTTATGATGGATATTATATATTTACAGCTTTCTTTTGAATGTACATTAAAATTATACTGAACAGAGGCAGGTAAAGCAGAAACCTTAGCCTTTAGCTCTCCTGGTTTCCAGGACAACTTAAAAAGAAAAAAGAAAAAATTGTAGTCAGTTGTAACAAAAGCCTTGAATCATATAGAGAGTCCAAGTTAATTGTATCCTGAGCAGGCATGGACAGCTGTTCTCGGGGCCTTAATGAACCGTGCACATTTACAGATCACTGATCAGCTGAACTTGATACTGGTGGGCAGGGACAAGTCCTGACACTATTGGAAACAGCTCTGGTGGTATTAAATAACAGGGATCTGTTATCATGTGATTACCTGTCTGTAAAATTCCTATTTATCTTCATTATGCTGCTGCTTTTCTCAGAGATGAAAGTGGGAAAGGCTTGTCATTTCCGATATTACTCCTGTTGCTTTAACTCTTTTTGCTTCTGTGATAGATGGACAGACTCTTTGGGGTCAGATAGCAGAGAGGAGCTCAGAGCTGCTCTGGGTGCAACCACGGCCCTGCTGCCTCCTGTGATGCTCAGCAGGGCAACTCCAGTGACTCCAGACAAAACACACAGGAGGATTCCTTCTTGATTAATCACCGTAGTCACTGTTTATTGTGGGTGGGGGTGTGGAAATGTCCTCTTTCAAACAAATGCATATACTAAGAAGATCAGCAGCAGTAGTGATGCTAGATAGCTATGGGGAAATCCAATGTGCTTTATTCATGTATCTAGCTTCTGCACTTCCTTGATGATATTTCAGGTGCTTGGCCTTTGCAATTTGAACACTGAATTTCCATTAAAAATAGATGAGATAGCTGATGGGTACACACCTCCATGTGCAGCTCGGTTTGCCTAGCTCTCTCCTTGCAGGCAGTGACAAGGCAGAAGTGACAGCACTGATTCTTTGCATAACAGTAAGAGACCAAAGCATGCACGTGTCTGCACAACGTCCAGCTCATAGGCGTTATTTCTGACTGGTCTTCAGTTCCTGAGGACTTAGTTTGTAAAACACTACTAAGCCTAAAGTGATCTTGCTAGACCATGTGGGACCTCAGTCACTGCAGATATTTAGGGATGAATGAGATATTCAAGGATGAAGGATGGAAACCTCTGCACTGAAAACTTTTTTATCTCATTTTTTAGAGTGACGAAAATAATCACTGTAAACCATGAAACATTACAGTTTTTCTTAAAAAAAACCCAAGTGTGACTTTAACTTGCCCTGGGTTTTCTCAGGATTGATTATCCTGCATTTGGTATCTGTTTTTAGCTTGGTCCTGTGCACATGTACATTTCATGTTTCAGAGAAGGTAAAAATTGCATGTCTAAGGAACACAGACCACTGAAAATGAGTTCCACTGCTGCTTTGCTTGCTGGTCTCTGAATTACCATTCTCCTCAACTTTGATGTTTCCCAGACTGGCTGAGTGAAATGAGGGATACCTGTATTGGCATCCTTGGGGTAATGTTTAGTTTCAAACCAGAAAAGTTAAGAATCAAACCTGTACAGCCACACATTCCAAGCTTGCATGTCTGTTAATCTATTAATTTTTTCACTATGAGAGGTTCAAGATTTTAAATATCCTCAAATAACACTAAGTGTTATTAAAGCAACTTACATACAGAGGTAAAAAAAAATTTATTTTCCTGAGTTTATTTGCCTTCATTTCAATTTTATTGAGAACTGCCTCTTAAATATTCAGTGTTTCCCCTTATAAATTGCTTGTAGAACAAACTTTTGGGTTTTTTTCTGATCAGATAGAAAAAGGAAACGAGTTTTCAGGAAGGCATTATTCTAAGACTAAAAAGTACATTTCTGGAAGAATTTTGGAAAAATTCCCTGCAACACTTTGGAAAAAATGGTTTCATTAATATTAGTGGTATTGGTGATCACTTCATGTAAACACCTGTGTTTGATCAGAGGTCTCTCCTTCCCCAACTTGTAGTACCACAAAACCTGTAGGACAAGAATATAAATTCTGCCCTGTAAATGTGTCTTAGAGCCTTCTCTGGCATCAATGCAAAGGACCTAGAAAGCTACCTTAGCAGGATGACTGGAGTTAACATTTATCTGGAAAACTCCCAGAGCTTAGGACATAGTTGCCCATGCCAATGAAAATCTGCCCTTTTATCACTCCTGTAAAGAAATTAAAGTCATGGGTGGAACTTCAAAATACCAGGATCCTACTTTTAAGATTTAGGTGCTGTTACTGAAACTCATTGTGTTGCTGCCCAAGAAAACTTTGTGACAACTGTGCCAATTCAACTGCTTTGCCTGTGAAGATATGCAAAAATAAGGAGCAAAAATGAATCCAGCTACTGACAACTCTCATAAAGAGTGTTTTTTTTAAACCACTACCCCTGGCTTTAACCTATGACCATTTGTCAATATGAAAATACAACTTGATCTCAATGGGAACACAAACAGTCCATAAAGCAATCTGCAGATCCAAATGAAAACACAATGTATATTTTCAACTTTAGACCTACTGCAAGGCCATTGGCATTTATATGTATATAGTCCATTTATGTGTATTAAGGCCATGATGGCATTTATGTCTGTATAGTCCATTGTTTTTCCTGTTCTGCAAATCTTCCACTCTCCACAGACCCGTTTCCTGTTTCCCATTATGGAAGTCTCCAATGGGTGTTTCCTTCTGTTTTTCTTATGGTCAAAAGGAATTTCTTCGGTAAAAGTCAATTTTCTTTTCAGTGCTACACGTGCAGAACGGGATCTGAAAGCTCCCAGTGTAATCATCTCCAGTATGTACATAGTTAGTGTTATACATAATCCACACATGGGCTTCCAGGAGTATTTAGACAGCCACAATGCAACACGTTGTTGTATAAGGGAGAAATAGTGCTAACCTCAATGTCAAGATGATAGCTTCTGAGAAACACAGCAGCACCCCTTCTGGATCCTGACTGCTAGCAGTTCAAGTACCATTAATATTTTCCTTTCCACTGAAGCCCACAGACACATCTGAAAATAGTTTATATCCCAACATGCCTAATGCTGCTGTTATTTATGTCTAAACTGCATATAAAACTTGTTCTTTTTAATACAAGAGACTGTCTTGGCACCTTTTTCTGCTTCAATCAGCTCAGAACCCCAGGAGATAAAATTTGGTTGAAACCGAACTAGCAGGCAGTCTGCATTACAGTATTCATTTCAGAGTTAATCTAGGTTAGATCTGGGCTTGGCACTGTGCTGCAGCACTGCCTTGTGTGTAATATAGTATCTATAAACTACTTTTTAACCACTTCTTATGGCACAGAACCCATGGTGATACAAAGCCCTATGTAAAGCCCTTCAAGATTTTCTTTTCAGCATAGTTTACTTAAATAATCAATTAAAGATGGTGAATCGAGGAACACAACAGCAGACGTTACCTGTACTCATCAATCATAATAGCTATTTGTGTAGTCTCTTAACAAAAATTTTGTGGCAATGAGGGTAAAAAGGTGGTTCATTTTTGTACATCTTCTCTTCATGCAGCTGTGTCTGCTCCACAAATTATTTGTGCCAAAGTATTCCTTCATTTTGCTGTTTTCAGTACCCGAAAAGGGATCTAATCAGAAAAGATTATCCATATCTATGTTAATCTGCTCTGTCTTGCCACTGTTTCAACTGTCAAGCTGCAAATTTGCCTTCTGAATTGCTTTTACTACTGATGAATCTGATTTGTTGTGATGATTTATATAGGCCCACTGGTGAGTAGGTATTTCTGTGTGTTCCCATGCAGACACTCTTCTGCAGAAAAGATTGGAATCTTTCAACAAAAGAGGTTTTGGATTCAGTCCCTGGCCAAGATGGTAGATGTGATGTCAAAAGAGCAAATACAATAGTGCTTATCCACTGTCTATCCATGTTCATCTCTTACATTGTTACTTTCACACAATAATCTGCAAAGAGAGAAGAAATATACAGCCCCTGGAGGAGTCTCTCTCTCTCTACACAATATAAAAATTCCTAAATAACTATCCTAGATGACACATCTACCTTGTAGATCGCTAAATTGGGTGAGTTGATTCCCTTCCCCCTGGTTTCTTATTCTTTTCTCTTCGCCTTGCCCTTTCTATACCAAATGGTGCAAATACTTCTTGGGGTAACAGGAAAAAACCTTTTGGTGGTTTCTCATTCTCTCTACCATGAGAAAATACACTGTGAAATCAGAGGTAGAGTGCTGCTTGTAGCGGCTTGGGCAAGGCAGGGGCGATGCCACTGTTTACTTATTTATTTTGCTTCTTGCTAAGCTTTGTGTATTCTCAGTGCCCCTGACACTGACTACTCACCCAGCAGACATGCAATCAGAATCTTCTTTTCTGAATCTATTCCTTTTTTTCACCTTCCTTTGTGTAAAGGATATGTACTGGCTTTGTGGAATCCCTGTAGCAAGTTGTGAATGATGTATGAACTGAAACGTCTTTGCTTGGTACACAGTAGGAGCACAGAAAGCACTGTGCAGTCACTGCTGTGCTATGCTTTTCTCTATATATACAGACACACAGTAGTCATCTCGTATTCATTTTGACAAGGCCTTTATGTCCAGACACCTTGAGATGGGATGGCTTGTGTACCATTGGTCTGCACTGGAATATGTATCAGAGATTTTTGTGCGTAATTGTTCCCTGTGCTGTGCTCAGAAGAAACTGGTGTCTTCTGCTTTTACTAATAGGCCCGCCTGAGGTTTCTCCTCAGTTCATATTTCAGGCAGCAAGTATACCTGGGAAGCAATGCTAAGATGCCTGTAGTTCGCAAATACGTGCTCAGACAGGGACTTGAATCTGAGACACTAAACTACAAACTTTTTAATTGGCATGAAGCCTGGATATTCCCTGTTTACAGCCTATTGTAGACTCATTTGTTTTGTTTCCTTTGAGTATACAGTCCAGCTTAGCAGGGGAAAGAATACAGAATACCCAGTAGAAATGCAAGTGCAAATCAGAGAGGAGATTTTTTTCCCTTCTATTTTAATAGCTACAGGATTCATATTTCTCCACAGACACTTATTGCTAACTTAGATTTTTGATTTCCCATGCTGCCATGGGGAAATAGACTGCTTTGCACTAAGATACCTCTACAAGACATGTGCCAGTAAAAGAAATCTTATTTGATTTCCCCAGATTATTCAAGAGTGTCTTCTATGTGGGAAGGATGGCTGTTTTCCCCGCTGTGGTCACACAGCATGTTGTTGCTTGCTTGAACCTGTTGTTTGAGACCAACTGGCTGAAGAGATTTCATTTTTATAAGCACTGACCAGTGAAACTACAAGTTAATCTTAGTCTACCCCTAAATATAGGTTTCTCATCAATAATAGATATTGTAGTAAAGATTCATTTTACTAAAAATGGAGAGTTAGAGAGGAAGCAGAGGTGACTGACTAAAGCCCCAGGATCCTGGGTTGTATTGAATAAATCACATCCCTCCTCTGAGATTCAATTTCCTAACTTGAAAATTGGGATAAACCAGAGAGCAGGTCACATGCAGGGCTGCTGTGTGACATTTTGGGTTCAGGGGAAGCAGGGCATTTCCACGTGCACTGAGCTGATTAGTGGGGTTCTGAGGATGAGTTATGCCACCAGTCAGACCCTCCACTCCCCGGAGTGGCCCTGGCAGAGCAGAGCAGCGTGTGCCTTGCGTGCCTCACAGCGGCTCACCCTCTGCACTCCCGTGCGCAGCACCTCCTTGCTCTAGTCTGCAGTGATTACTTACGGATATTTACTTTAGCACTTGGCCTATAGAACATTAAAAGGGTTTTTAAAATCTGTTTTTCAACTTCTGAAGGATTATTAACTTCAAAGTCTGAAGAAATGTCGGCCTTGTATGTTTGGAAATGCCAGCAGTCTATGCATATACCCACCACAGTACCAAGCAACCCCCAGCAGAGAGGAAGGTTTACTGCCTCTGTGGCGAAAGAATGGCTTTTGATCTCCTAACATATTGGAAATTACTTAAAGGTAAGCCATCTGCTAGCTGAGGAGCAAAAATAGATTACATCACATCCTGCTAGAAAGATTGTGTTAAATCCTGTGTATCAGGGCATTTATTAATTCTAAATTAAGTCAGCTAATAGGATTAGGTACACATTTTCCTCAGGCTTCTTTCACCAACTGTTAACAAAAGGGATTTTTTGGTGGAAATGTGTAAAATTCAGGCACGTTCTACTATGAGTGAAAAGAGTTCTTTCAAGAATGAAACATTTCTTCAGATCACAATTGCTCTCCAAAAACACATGCAGTAGGAGAGCAGGTCAGTGTGTGGGGAGTGGAAGGAACTCAGCCACTGTAGTTTTAGTTCATTTAGTAGTATAAACTGCAAGTGGTGGGTTGCTTTCCTAGGGTATTGCAACTACTTTTATATGATGCTTAAAAGATAACTCAAGAAACTGTTAAAAGTCTTTAATTTTTCCTTTTTTTAAAGAGTAGTTGACAGCCTAAGAAACATAGTTCAGACCTGTTCTCTTTACACTTAAAAGAAACTTTGGCTAGTATTTCTTGTGATTAGGAGAACATAAATATTACTATTTTGGCTTTGACACTGTCCAGGAAAATATGCTCATAAGACAATCCTCCCACACTCCTTTCACTAGTACATCCTTCTGGTTCCTGGCCATCTGTGAGTCACAGACTACAGTAACTGGAACTTACATCCAAGTCTTTGGGTTTAATAGCTCTACATTCTCTTTCATTAATTTGTGCAATTATTTTGTAACTTTATTTATAGTTTTGGCTTCTGTAACATACTTTGACAATGAGTTTCACAATTTAGGTTTATGTTGTGTGGTAACTATTTTCTTTTGTTAAAAACTTTTGAGCTCATAATTTTATAAGGGGGCCATTTGCTGAATACTTTTCTTGCCAGAAGGAAAGAATTCGAAATCATGTTTGTGTGCAAGATAATTTGGTCATATCCTATTTGGAACTTGTTTTTAATACTTGGTGCCATTAATTCTTGTGAATTTTTCAGTGACTAAATGTTACTATCTCTTTATCAAAAACACATGAAAGAAAAATAATTTCTGTTTTTTTTTTTTCTTTCAGATGGCCTAGGATTTATTACTGAAGATCTTTAATATGATAGAAGAAGACATGTTTGTTCCCACTAAGAAACCCTCATTAGCCAACCATGGATTGGTGTGCCTTGCCATATATTAGCAGTTAACATACTCAACTGCAGTAAGTGGTATCTTCCCCTACGAGTAATTTATTTCACTGCAAAGCAAGGTATCCCCCCATAAAATAAGAGTATGAGAATCTAGAAACATATCAGCTAGAAACAAATCCAGAATGTATGGTTTTCTGAGCAATGCAAGAAATGCAAATATGCAGTCGTTGCCCCATGCCACAGAAACTTCTAGGTGGAAACTTGCTGAGTTCCATTATCTCAGACACAGTTACAGTCACTGGGATTACTCTTGTGGTCAAGTATAAATACGTAATACTTTTCCATATGTGAACCCCAAAAATCATCACTTGTGTTAGATCAGAGTTTGGAAAACCAAGGCCCCAACTAGTTGGTTATGATTTTACACCTATGTTTAGCACAAAAATGTTTTCCATTTCTTTTCAAATACACCATCATCTAGATGTTAGGACAAAAGCAAAGGACAAGGTTGCCAAGCATGGAATTGTATTAAAACAACAATAAGAATCCCTCTTCAACTTCTGTGTCCTGGCAGCTAACTAATTCTGGAAGTTCAGTTCAGCCAGACATCTCACAAGACCTTTCAGTGTCCTCCAGCTGAACAGATGTTCACAGCTCTTCATCCATGGCTGGGATCAATGACTTTTGGAGGACTGAGCACTTCATTTGGAAGGGCTTTTCCCCACAGTCTAGACCTAACTGGCTACCTAAGGCCAGGAACAACGAGTTCCTTACTAGCTGCTACTAGTCCAATTACTGCCAATGGTCTGTCTATTTTCTTGCTTTTCACTAAAGAGTGACCACAGAAGATATTTTCTTACAGAATACCTGTAACCCCTAAATAATTTCCATTTTGTGTTTGCGAACTAAACAGGAGCTCAACTTTTTATTGTCTCATAACCTTCTGCAGTGAAGCGGTGGGCCTGAAGCGGTGGCTGCACTGAAACTGTGGTCCTCCAGCCGAAGCGCTGTGTGTGTGCTCGCTGGAGCTGGGATTCTCCGGCTAAAGCACAGTCTGGCAGTTTTAACTCAATGCAGCATTAAGGACGTGATGAGCTTATTCTGCTGGCCTATAGGCCAGAACGTAGTTTCTAGATTATGTTTGTGATTTTTTTGTTTAACCTAAAAAAAATGTTATCTAGATGATTTTAGTGATTACAGGCACTGGAGAAGAGAGAACACACCAAGCTCCCACCGCAGATGCTGGATCTCAACTGGACATAGCCAAACAACCATGGAAAGGAGTCAGCCACCTGGGAAGAGTATTGTGTGGACAGGCACATAGCCAGAATGCATATGTATTAGCTAGATTTTAATATGCATAATCTGTAATGTACAAAAAATCCCACCTGTGCCATCGACGGGCGAACATGTTGGGTGGAGCGATCCCCCACGTTCCCAGCGCTGAGTAAACATACTTCTCCATAACTTGTGAGTTTGGAGTTTGTTCCTCACCATCCCTGGATCAGTAGCTACTTTTTTTTTGAGAATGTACTTGCTATCTTTTTATTTGAGATAACACCATAAAAAATATACAGAATGCAAAATATATATACAGGGTTATGATTGCTGCCATGACTCAGTCCCAAAGCACCACCAGATACCTAATTTGTGATTCCTATGGGGAAATACTGAAGTTCACGAATGGGAAAAGAAGGGAGCAAAGAGATAATCTGTGTTGCATGAGCTGAAATGAAGTAATGTTTCAGAATGAGCCTTTCAGGAAGATATCTCTCCCTCTGCCACCAACTGGAAGATTAATGAAGTGAGTATGCACGACTGCTAACTGCCTGTTTATGCCAGTGCAAGAATTAATAAATGCTTTGCAGTTGTTCAGCCACAATGAGAAAATTACAATCAATTGGCATTTTTGAAACAGAAGTTAATTGTACACTTCAGTGAGATGACACTGATAAGATAAGTGTGTGCTTCAGGCACTCAGCCACTCATCTCTATTTACAGCTATATAGCTGAGGACAGGAAAAAAGGGAGGAGGAGGGACAGAAAATAAATCCCCAAAGAATTTCTATTAATTGCTTCTCAGTGTACTGACTCACCATGTTCTTTACCAGAAGGCAGCTTTCAACAATTTTATTTTTTAGGTTTCACCTCATTTAACTGTGTAAACCTACACTGCACCTCTGAGGTAGCCACTGCCTTGCCTTGGTGGCCAGCAGGAAGAAGGGGCAGTGCTGGAACCTGAGGACTGGCTGGTTTCTGGCGCCTGCTTTGCGGTGATGCAGACTGTACCCAAGACTAACAAGGGAGCCCAGGGTGATCGGCACAGATACAGCTCTGACCTATATTGGATGTTTACATCTCAGCTGGTGAGTCACACCCATTGCCTTTTTTTTCCTTTGATTTCCCATTTTAAAAAAATGTTGCTATGTCACATGATCAAAGCCAATTTTTTCTGTCAGTCCTTCCACTGTAGGAGATGTGCCAGAATGACTGACAATATATGAGAAGTCACGAGTGCAAGAGAGCTAAAAGTGGCTCTGTGTAGACAGGGGTTGCAGTGAACATAAAGCTGCTTACACAAAGTAATGAGGAGTCTTTTTTCTAGAACCTGTTCCCAACTTTCATACCTGGATCTAAAAAAAACAGAGCAAATAAAAGAAAGCAAATGCAGGCAAACAAAACTTTAAATAAACAACCAACCCAACTTACAAGCCACATGCTCTATTTTCTTACTCTCCATACCTCGCCTCTCTGATTCAAATGCTGTCAATATTCAGTCAGTAAGAGTGGGCTTCCGTTTAAATAAAAGATCATTCCAAGGAAAGAAGCCCTGGGCATTACAGGTACTCTCTTTGCCGGTGTTATTTCTACCATTGTGGTAGTTGTCATTTTAGCATTAAAGTTTTCGAGGCTTGGAGTTATTTCATCAGCTTTCTAGAGCTTGACAAAGATAAGGAGACACAAAATCAGAAAGCTATCAGTCACTGTTTTCTCACACTTTTGCTGGAAAACATGATTAAGGTATATAATTCAATTCTTAATTGGGGTTTTTCAGAAAAAAAGACCAAAACAAAACTAACAGAAAAACCACTCCACTAAACCATTTAATATGTTTTTCCAGAAAACATATTAATTTGTATGGCTTGGATTCTATCTGCAGCTGATACTCTCTTTAATCAAAAATACTGAACAGAATCAAAGCAAAAAGACTGATTTAGATTTCATTGCTCATATTTTATCTTTCTCACTTACATAAAAGATCTATTTTCTGCACTTTTAACAGGTATGTTTACACAAACATTTGTATGCCTATTCTACATACAAATATTTTGTATAAGTATTTAACAATGCATGCACATATATGTGTGTGTATATATATATATGCAGATACACAAATTTCAATTATTTAAAAAAAAAATCAAAGAAAATTGCTATTGTTATCCACCAGCTGTGACCAGAAATGTCTCTTTAATATGCTGCATTTAATGAGACATGATATTAGCATTTCTCGCTCTTTGTGTTTCTCTGAAAAAAAATTAAATCTACATTAAAATCAGTAAGGGAATTATGTAAATAAAGTACCAACCCTGATGAAACAGCAATTATATATCTCAGCAGCTGTGTATGTCCAGCTATGATAGATGATTAACTAGCAAATTGTTTGCATATTTGTTTTATGGAACATTTGGCAATTTCACTATTAGCTATGAAGGTTTAGCCAAAAGTCATTAAAGTGCTTAGAGGAGTATAGATCACAGATGGTGCTGTTCTAGCAAACTTATAGAACACCAGTGTGTAAGGGCTACATCCCCAGCGGGGTGCACAGAGGCTGTGACTGGTTACCGCGTTGGGCATCTAATCCACCCTTTCAGTGGTCAGTGGGGACTGCGAAGACCCGAGTTCTGGGTTTTCCTGTTTGAGAGATATTTGAACCCTAATACCTATGCCACCAAAGCTGCCTTATCCTTTTGCCCTGATAATCTATGAGGGACACCTTTGCCTCAGGGCAAAATACAGCACAAATTTGAGAAAGCCACTAGAGCTTCACAGGTTGGCTGTTGGGGACTCAGATTCCATCTCCACTTTGATGGATATCTAATATAAATAGCAAGTGGTCCACTGGGACTGGTATCATTAGGACACCTAATTCTTCTCTTTTACCTAATGAATGTGCAGGTTTTAGAAGAAATGAAGACTCACCAAAAGGATGGTGAATCTCTGACAATGTGGGCTTAAATCTGTTCAGAAAGGAACAGATTGGTTTCCTAAAACCTGGGTAAACACAATGACAACCTGAGCTGTGGAAAAGAAAAGCAGACAGACAGAAGCTGCTTTGACAGACATCACTAACATGAAAGATATAATGAGCTGACGTTTAGATTCAGGAGAGAGCCTTAAATTTTGTTGTTTCAAAATGGCATATTTTGATGCCTTTTATTTGCCTTCTGGGTCTGAGTTTCCAGAGTCATGCCAGTGATTGCAATCATAAAGTCTACGATTTTTTTCCTAAAATGGGACCTCGGGCTGCCATTATCAGATTCTTTCCACAAATAAGGCTCTAAGAAAAATATCAAACATTTTAAGACTCATAACAAAATCTTGAGTATTGCCAACATTTTATGTCATTGGCTCCCTGCTGTCCTCATCTCCTCCTGCCTCAAAAAGCCAATCCATTCACATCAGATAAGAGAGCCAGAACACGTGACATTAATCTAAATTTGGAGGGCAGAAAAATATTTTGCAGCTCATGCCAGTCTCATCTCACCATCACTAGTAACAGCTCCATTTTAGAACATTTGGAGAACAGAAATTCAAGAGTAAACAGCACTATTTTCTTCAGATTGAAAAATGCAACCAAGGCCCCAGATATACTTTTATTTTGAAGGACCCTCCTTTAATTACTCAGTGAACTGTAGTCCTACTGAACGAGGTGTAAGATACCAAATAAATCATTTTGATTTGATGTGGAAATATGGTTGAAGTCTTTCGTTATTACCATAATGGAAATAACAAATCATTTTGGTTTTGACAAGTTTGTTTTATTTTAATGAAAGGGGTTTTTTTGCAACAAGATAGTAATTTTAACCTGAAATTACAAAAAAAAAAAAAAAAAAGTTTGAATGTAAGTATGCAAATTTTCTTCAAAAGATCAAAATTCTGAAAAGCAAAAATAATTATTTAATTGACAACATTTTTTGTGAAGAAATCTTTTGTTTGAGGGTGTGACAAAGTGCATATATACATGAATTGATCCTGTTTGCCAGCGTATTCTGAAAATAAGACAAACAGAGTATTCCTTTATTTATTGATATGTTGGGAATGATGTAAAGCTGCAGCTGACAGTGAGAGTCCCACTGTAGCAGTCACTGTAAGAGAAAAGTCTGTTCCTGCTCCAGAACACACGCAAACCGTGAGATCAGTTAGAAGAGAGAGAAATGAGTCAGGGTGATGAGCACATTAGAAATAAAAACAGTTTAACAGAAGAGCAGGAGTCTCAGCCTGCCACATGAGCTTTTTCAGGATAATGTAATTTCTGTTGAGAAACTTGAAATTATGTTACTATCCAGTACTGCACATACCCCAAAATATTGACATGTGTGATATTAAACAGTTTTCATAATCAGTAGACATATTCAAAAATTATTATGATACTTCCAGATACTGTGACTGGTAATATTGGATACGAGGGCTGTGGTTTCCAGGATTTCAAGCATATGAAGTAACATTTGCAGACCCTTTTTGAAATAGCCATCCTTGAGTATAGAAGACAGTCGCCTCTTTTTTATAATTAACTGAATATCGCATGTACATCACCGTAAGACTTTGAAAGCATTGGGATCAACTTACTATTTGACAAAGCTAAACCAAGAATGGTTATCAATCCCTTGGCAATGGAAATTTTAAATTTAAAGTAAGATGTAACGAAGCCTTTGAACCTTCAAACACTTTATCCTTAAGAAATTAATGGGTCCCTGAAGAAGTCTTATTTCCTTTTTCTGTTTCAGTTATATATACTTCAATTACATTAATCAACAATGCAACAAAATAGCTGATAGAGACCACCCTTCTGGAAAAAAACTCCTTGTGATACCTCTTTGCTACTTCTTTTGTTTGGTTGGGGTTTTTTTTTTTCATTTTTGGATTTAAAACCACCCAGGATTCTAGAGAAAAACTATACCTTCTGGGTATTAAGCTCTGTTTATTCCAGTTTTGGTTTGCTGTTGTAGTAACACTTCCATCCACCCCTGACCTGTTCCCCTCTCTGGTAATTTGTGTTGACTGCGGCAACACCTAGGGATGAAAGCAGCCCTGTGTGAGAGGTTTCCTTCTGCTGAACCTGCAACAGCACTGAAGAGTCCTTCAAGTGTTTCTCTCTTTTAAAGTCAATTGGAACTCTGTAGAACATTTTCTTTTTCTCATAGGAACAACTACAGTTGTGGTCCCCGAGTTACCATGCCAGCCTCTGTCTTTTGGGCTAAAATGAATATATTTTTCAAGTTTCACTAGATCAAAACCTCCTAGAAATGACCTTCCTTGTTACAGGTATAGATTGTGGCTACCTTTATTGTGTCTACTGTTAAATCCCATCATAGTTATGGTTTCAGTCTAGCTCGGCTTCTCCCAAACATGAAAAGCAAGTCTGTGTGAACTGTTGACACTGTTTTCCCCTCTTGGTTCTTTTGCTCTCCTTAAAACCCAAGAGCCTAAAAATAAACGTCTCCTGACTCCAGCCTTCTGTCTGGTATCTCCTCACAGGGCTCTGTAAGGGGCCCATATCCACCACTGAGCACTGTTTTGTCATTTCTGTGATATTTAGCTGATCTTTCTGCTGGCATTACCTGGAAGCATCACTGCACAGAAACCACACGTCTGTTAGTATTTATATTATAAAAGGCCTACTTAGGGGTTTTATATAACTCAGGGGTAAGAATTTGCATTTGGATGAAAGTCATTAACTCTCAGCAAAAAAGCAGAGTTTTGTTTGATTTGACGTAAATAGAACTGATCTACTGTGGCAGTTCCATTTAAAATGGTCATGAGATCTCATCAACTCAACAGCATCCAACTGGGTGTCTCTCTTCTCTTCTGAATTTGATGCTAAAGAGAATATGTAGGTCAACTGTTTGCAGTACATCAGTACAGCAAAATGAGTGAAAAAACTGGGGCTTGTGACTTTGTCACAGTACAGAGAGCTATGAAGGGTAACACAAGGAGCGTGGCACTTGCTCTGAGCTGTACTTAGTTTACTGCAAGTTAGGACTCTGACACTGCTGAATCCCACCAACAGTAGCCCAAACAAAATATAGCTACTATTTAGATACCAAATAACCATGGAGGTGACTGAAGAAAGAAACTCCATATCTACTTGATGATCAGCACATGGATTTTTGGAGCAGAAGAGCATGGCTCACATGCTCTGCTTTTGGAGCAGAAAAGCCACAGTACTGCAAAACATTTCTGCTACTAGTTTGAGAAAGTTCGTCCTGGAAGGGAACATGTTATATAATGTTATGTAGCAGAAGTACAGCTAAATCAGCTTTAAATAGTAACCACTTCAAATGATGCCTTCACAGACTGTTTTCAGAGTGTTATTTTCACAGCAATAACGTCTGCATTCATAATTACAGTGGCAAATTCAAGGCTTCTGGAAAATGACAGTGAAAAGGTAGAATAAAAGATTGCATGTGGGGAAGTGAGATTGAGAGTTACTCAAGCACTGAAGTGATAATATAGCCTTATATTAATCTGAATAATTTCCAAGTTTCTATCTTAATATGTAGAATAGGGAATTCTGTGTCCCTGATGCAATAATTTCGTCAGAAAAATCACCCATGCTGTTTTATACAAAACACTGGAACAGTCAGAACCAATTTCCATTAGTGTTCACATTTTTCCCCCAAAGCATGTACTTACCATTAATATAACAGTTGCTCTACATTGTCCTCTTATTGTCCTGGATATGAATAAATCATTAGCCTTATTTTATTAATGAGGTCTAACTATATTCCCAAACTGGCTGTGCTCTCATATCTTACCATGTTATAGGTAGGTGCGTGCTCTACTTTTATACCTCTACCAGGAAAGTCTGGAAGCTGCAGTGAGGTGATTATGTAGCTTTCCTTGACAAATGAGCCCCATTCCAGGCAAAGCTGGAAGGAAAAAGTAAAATTCAGTTTCTGATTTGTTTTTTCTTAAGCACTGGAAAATTTTGCTGATTTCACAGGTTAGACTTTGCAATTACAGTAGATAGCACCTTTTATCTTAAGTAATAAAATGAAAAGCCTTAAGCATCCTCGAGCCCTTATCGGTATTCCTGGACACTTTCACAGAGAACTGCAACGGGCATCAGCCCCATCAGAAAGAACTCTGAGCCAGTGCTTGTGCTTGGAGACTTGTGCTTGGAGTGTGTGCGTTCCTTAGCAGCCTCTCCTCATTTTTATAATAAAGTATCTTTTCTGCCACTCCAACAAGAGAAGACAAGAGGTATCTGGTGCCAATGAACTCTTGTGCTTGTTTAGAATACTAGAGCACTATTGATTATAATATTTAAAGCTGCAAAGTTGCCATATAAATGGGGAAATAGCTTTTTGTATTGTGGCTTGTTGGAGTCTAAGGGCAAAAATAATTTATTTTGTATGTTAGAGGTCCACGCTAACTGGAAGGTTTTTGTTAACTCTTGAATGCATTAAAATTGCTCTGTATTGCAGGAATTTATTAAGCATCATTTGATTCAGTCAGAGAGCATACAGGGCTGGAAAGTGACTCTGTTCTTTTTCCTTCTGTATAGATAGATCTTTCTTGGAAAAAAATACTTTATTTTGTATTGGAACTCTAGTTTAGTATTTTATAGTGACAGGTTTTAAAAAAATATATTTACTTACAAGCCATTCTGTCATTGCAGGCTGCCAGAACTAGTCTTTATTAGAAAGAAAAGATTCATTGTGGATACTGGCTACTTCTTGCTACTTCAGTTGCACACATTGTTCTGAATGGTGCTGACAGTACTGGAGAAAAGTGAGAGCCCACTTAGCTCCTGGGAGGTATATTCAGGATGACAAACCACAAAAAATGTAGTTGATTAACTGTTTCGTTATCATTCCCCCTATTTGGCGCTCGGGCACACATTTTGTTCACTTTCTAGAAAAGAATTGTGCACTTGACTCCCCATGCAAAATTAACTCTGCAATTCGGTCAGTTTCTTCTGATCTCAGGCTGATAGTAGCCGAATTACAGTATCTCTTGAAAGTACTTTTGTACAGTGATGGCTGTGATGGTGAGACCAGAATAAGACAGAGGTTGGAAAACTCTGTCTCCGGTATGGATGATGAAATAAACCCATTCGGTCCCTGAATTACTTCAATTTAATTGAGGGTGATCTTGGACCCTCAATGATTTTTATTCCAAATACAACAAATACTGTCCTCATTTGGGAGATGGATTTTTCCAGTTGCTTTGCACAGAGATCCAGAATGTTTGGCTTACTATGAAATTGGGTAAGAGATGGTGTGAATAGGAACACCTTTGGGAACATTTGGGAATGGTAACAATGCAGTAGAACACACATAAACATTTCAGTGCAACAAACACAAAACCTTTGATAGCTTGGACAAAAATCAAACTGTCATCACGAGTTTCTCTAAGTTGAAGAAATTTTGCTTAGACTCATAACGTTAATGAAGTATGCTAGCAAAAACCATAATTAACATGTTCAGAGATAGAAAAAACATGCGGAGGATAATCATCCTGCTGACAAACACATTTGTTTGCTCTTTATATTAAAAGTTAATGATGTAAGCTGGCAAGCAGAATGAAGTACAAATGATGGTTTGAAAGCACCAATGCCAGATGTTCGCTCAACATTTGGACTAGTTTTATTTCCGTGCTCCATTATTCATGTATCACTCCCAAACTTTGTCCTCAGGTGGCCCCAGGGCTACTGTTGCAGTACTCGTGCTTCCCTGGTGCTCAGCTACTGCTGTTGGCAGAGACCAGCCTGCCACTGGCCACACGTCTGCCACTGGCCACATCTGCCACTGCCTGCCCGCTTCAAGCTGGAGCTTTGGCTATCTCAGCCAACGGTTTTAGGTAGGCCTCAAAATTTGCAGGTAAAAAATAGATTCTGTACTTGCTCATCCATGAAGATCATCATGGAAGGGACAAGACTTTGGAATGTAATGTTAGTACCTCCCTGACACTGGGACTTAGAGCTCTGAACTGGATATATTCACTGTCTTTATGACATGGGGACACTGGTGGGCATCTCACTGTGTGATTAATGAAAGGCCATATATCAAGGAGACACCTGAGGTCCAAGAGAAAACCAGAGAAGGCAAAACCTGTGTACTTTCAGCTTTAGTCTCTCTAATGTATACACATATAATTTAATCTTTCCCTCAACATGGGCAAATAGCTGGTTTCAGCTCACAACCACAGGTTAGCACACTGATCTAGAGTGTGGGAAATCACATTGGGTTTTCTTTTATGCCTGAAGGGACGTGATCAAGATCTGCACAAGCAAGTGACTTGGCCACCGTAATAGTCTGAGATAAATGTGTTGAAAATTGCTCTTGCTGCTACAGTGTGCGTGGAGAAATTGTTTTTACCTGGAGAGGAAGTTACTCTCATGATGACTTCATATTCCAGTGCTTACAACAAAGATAGATTTAAGATCCATTCCTTTCTCTTGCCTGCCTGCTGCCGCTTTGGGAGCTGCACATGAGCCCCGGGAGCACTGCTGGCACATGGTTGTGCACTGAGAGAGCACCTGCAGGGGTGTTGCTGCCCAACTGAGCAGCATCTCCTCACTTCTACCAGGTTACACATTTCCAGATGCAAAACACTGTGCCTGAAATTTCAGATGATCCCAGAAAGGTATGAGCCAAATATAGACACCTGAGAGTAATATTTGGCCTCTTGTGCTTTGATCCTTCAGTGAATATTGAATTTTAACTATTAAAAATACATGAAAAGGATTCAACAGCAATCAAGCATCACCTTCACCATGAAAAATAAACCTTCCCCAGTTTTGTTGCTTTCTTGAAGTCATAAATACATCAGATTATGTGCTGAATTCCTCCCCATGAAAGAGCTGAAGTTTTGCTTTCTGCTAATAACCCTCTTCACTGCAGAGACTACAGAAATCAGTATACTTTGGCTGTGGTTGTCTGGAAATCCAATTCCAGGCATAGTCCCGCTATAGAAATGGCAAGTCTTTGGTTTAATTTTTCAAGTAAAATGACAGTCGACAAAAGAAGGGAGTAGTGGCCTGTGGTTTAAAACTGGCACGGCACGGCAAGTTACATACAAGCAAAAACTTACTGAAGGAGCAGCAGCTGAGTTAAAGTCACGACGCACACAGCAGATTCTCATTCCTTATCAGCATAATTTGGTGATGGTACATGTCCACATCTGCCAGCAGTATTTTTGATGAGTCCTGTCACCACACGTTGAGTTCTCCCTGTGGAAATCTTAAAGCAGGTCACTTCTGCAGGATGCAATGAGTCCTGGGAAATTCTAAGTTCCTACTTCTCCTCCTCCTCTTCAGCTTGTTTTGAAGGACCCAGTTGTACCCTGGTCTATAACAAACAAACAAACAAGCAAATAGTATTAGAACCACCATGACTGCTCCATGGGAGAGCTGGAAAATGTGGAGAGCTGAGGCAGAAAGGACAAGTAAAAGATGTAGGGTACAAATTAATAGTTATTTAACTTCCATTATTCATAGACAATTCATTGGAGGAGTAACCTTTCCCAATTTGAAAGTATAGATTTATTTTAGCAGTCTGAGAAGCAGAAACTGACTAAATTAGAAACAAAAATAGCCTGTGACATTTTACCAGAGCAGATTTTGTCAAAATCCCAACAATTTCACTGGAAAATGCAAGCTCATTTCTGACACCTTTATGAAATAAATGCAACAAAACTTAAACCAATTTGTTCATATTTTTAAATATTCTGTTCCAAGATGAAACAAATGTTGAAACTGGAATTGTACGGAGGTCACAAGTTTCATTTTGCACACAGCCATGTTAGGAACTATAAACTAAAGTGAAATTTAATAGTCTGCTTATATTGAGACAGCCCCTGAGTAATGCAATCCAAATAGACCCAGTGGTAGAGCTGGTCTGGAATTTTCTGATGAAATTGTTTTGATCTGAAAATAATAGCTCCAGCTAAGCTGAAGAGTTTTGTGGGAAGTAGTCAGCTGAGAAGAATTTCCAGTAAAATAAAGTTCAGAGTGCCTCAGAAATTAGCCTGGCTTCTTGTCAAGTTGTCTCATGTTTGCTTGAAGGATAAATTTCAGTGTGTGGCTTGGCTTCTTCATCACTAACGGTCCTCATCCCAGGTACTCCTGGGCTTCAGGGCTTTACTCCTACTGCTGTCCTACTATAAGGCTGCTCACAAAACATGGGAAGTCCCCAGTAATCCCAGCTCCAGATCAAGTCCGTTGTGATTCTGCTTTCCATCAATGAGGAGATCCAGAGCAAGTAGGAAAAGTGTGAATGCTTCTCCTCTGAGACCCCACCTCAGCAGAGTGACTGTCAGTTTGTCCTGAGCTGACGGTCTTTGCTGAAATACCTGTTTCATTGCTTTGCTCTCTGACTTATCCCAGCTCCTGAAGGGCTCCATTAAAGAACTGGGCAGTTGCTTCTCTGTTTTATTTTTAAAAAAACAGGGAACTACTCATTTTCCCCCCCAAAGCCACTTTTTTCAGAATGACCTTTTTATTAAGATTTTCTACTTTTCCTGCTCTATTGGAGTGAAACCTCATTTGATATGTGAGATTTACAATGAAATAGAAACCATGACTTTAATTTAGCTTTACATCATGGTCTCAGAGAAGAACTCAAACCCTATGGGAGGATGCCTCACCCAGAGAACTTTCTACCTATCCCACACTCTTCTAACCCAAGAGTTTCTATCTTCCAAGAGCCAGAAACTGATTTTCTTCTCTGAACTTTCAGTTCAGCTATAAATATCAACCATTGCTAGCAGCCTGACAAAGAAGAAAAACAATAGATTTCTTTCCTTACATATCTGTTCATGTCTATGTTAATTATTTTGTAGATTTATTAAAGCCTCGTATTTTTATAAGCATAGAGTCAAAGTTCATTATAAAGAGCACCAAACACTGGCCTCATCTCTATTGCATGAACTTTTGATTTTTCTCAGAGATTACTGGAGAGTGATAACAGAAAGCTCAGGGGCTGGAGGACTGGATGCAGCTGTGTTTGTGTTGGGGAACCTGCATGACCTGCAATTCTACTTTAATCAGGTTGATCAGTTTGGTTTCAACCTGTCCTTTGTATTAGATTTCCTCTCCTGTTGCTTGGAATTATTAAGTAAACTAAAATGACTGTCCACTCATGAAAAAATATTCATTAAAGCTGGAATAACCAAGCAATGTTTGTGAGATCAGGCACAGTAATACAGCACATGCTTTTGTTCTCTACTGGCAGCAAAATTTACCTCTTCCCTACTCACAGATCTATATGACTCAATTTGTTATTTACTGCTGGTGCAGTTTGTTACCCATGGAAATAAAGTATTTGCTGCAGAGAGCTTTTGGTTTGGCTTGACCTAGGCTTAGGCAAAATGAGGTTTGCTGCTGTAGAGATAGATATCTATGATGTGAAAGAATACACCAGCAAATAAATTCTGTGACAGACCTTCAAGCAAATGCTCATGGATCATATTAGATTTATTTACAATTAAATCTAAATTAGTAAGTGGATGATAATTTATCTTGAGGGACAAAGACTGAAACACATCTCTTACCACAACACCAGTCAGGAAAACCAGCTTGAAAATCACAGTTTTCCACCT
Source organism: Thinocorus orbignyianus (assembly GCA_013400375.1). NCBI lineage: Eukaryota > Metazoa > Chordata > Aves > Ciconiiformes > Thinocoridae > Thinocorus > Thinocorus orbignyianus. The sequence goes on along the minus strand of VXBW01006173.1, from coordinate 389,469 downwards.
GGATGGAATAAAAAGGGGTGGGGAGCCGGCAGTAGGCCTAGGCAGACCACACAGACAGATCTTGGGCTCAGAGAGACTCAATCACAGCGGCCAAAAATTCTGGAGCTAGGACTCTGTGGAGGTCCAAGCCTGCTGCTGGTGATGTTTGGGAGCAGAAGAATGTAGGGAGGAGCTGAAACCTTTCAGCAGATGTACTGGCACACTCACCATAGCGCTGCAGAATCATATCAAGGGAAAAATACTTATCTCCAGCTCTCTGTCAGGGTTTTCAGTAACTGAGGCTTTCTGCTTGTGAATTATTTCATTGGTGCTCAAATTGCCCTCTTGTGCTGCTCTTCTGAGCTTCCATGTGCTTGCAGTAGAGTCTGGCAGACTCCACAACAGTACAGTAAAGTCAGATGCATGATGCCAGACAGTGATTTGCCAAACACCATTTATATGAAAACCGTCTCAGTGTAGTTACTGCTGTGTCAATCCAAAGCAGAAAGTAATTTTATAATCATGAATACATGAATTCATCCTCTGTACTTTGATGGCTGGGTATCAGTAATTTAGCAGAATTTCATGTAGAACTAGATTTTTTCCCAAATTTTATTGGGTGCTGGTGAAAGGAATTGGTGGTGACATGGCATTTGAAGACAGCTGTAAGGTTCCTGAATTTGAAAAAGATGAACAGATAACTTTCTAAATAAACTACAGTGGCCTTGAGGAGGATATGGAGTTCTTATGTGTCCTAAGGATATGAAATACTCATTTTAAAAAATATATTTTTTTTTTAAATAGGAAACTTAAGAAGCAATTGAAATATATATAGTATTTACTTTTTCTTTTAATGATGAGGAGTACACCAATTACTCCTACATGTGTATAAAAAAATAGATAAATATATTTAAAAGAAATAAAAGGAGAAATAGGACACTGCAGTAGAGACAGGTTTGCTACCTATAGAGGAAAAAGTCATTTTCCCTAACAGTTTCTCTGTGAAAAAAAGAAATTGTAAAGCGTCCACAAAATTGTCTTATAAGCCAATAGACAGGTTCTCCATACAGGTTTGAAACAGCTGATATCTAGAACTCTAATACAGAAGAAATTCCTATTTCTAGATGGGAAGCTTGAAAAATGCAGATGACATCCCCATTCATGGTAATGCAGTGAAATGTTAAATGCTAGTAGCAAGTTTGGTTCACAATATAGTGGAAGCATTAAAGTAAATCAGTAATAACAACTCTTTAGACATTATTCCATCCTTTACTTTCATTCTAAAGCAATTTCCTCTAATTTTTTTTTTCCTTGAGGTTCTAGTTTTTCCATCTCAAACCTTCCAAAAGAACTGAAGAAAGGACTAAGGAGCATGCTCTTCTGAAGGTTTTGAACCTCCTTTCTGTGACCATAAATCATGGAAGAAAATTTTTAAAGTCTGATAGGATAGACTGTTTTCCCAGCAACCGTCATGTCTCTTTCCAGATTTGGATGGAAAGAAAGTAAGAGAGAAAGGAAAAAGAGAGTAAGAAGGCTGGCTCCAGATCATCTGGTGAACTGCATCTGTAATGGTTATCCCTCTATCAGGAGATCAGAAATGAGGCAAACGTAAACTTCAGATCTGGATCTCAATCTTCCCCGTCTCTTTGGTATTCAGGTCAAGGTTTTCTTGTTACTTCACAAAGGGAACTGCTGTAACATGTAAAGCCCAAATGGAAAATTCCCAGACTCCCTGCTGATGTCCTTCTGGGTTTGGCTTCCAGCTGCAAACCTGAATCCACATCTGACCTTTAAAAGAATTCGGGAAGATCTTTTCTTACATTTTTTCCCCTCTCTTTTGAGAGTGTGCCACTCCCCCTACAACCACAGCTGCAACCACAGTACTTCATCTGTTAGCTTCTCTTACATAGGGACACATCATTCATACTACCATGCTGGATATACTTAGTAATAATAAGGGGAAGTTTTGCTTTTTTTTTTTTTTCCAAATATTCCTCAAGTAATCCCCAACCTTAATATAGCCTAAAGATTTTTCTAGGTCATTAATTATATTTATACCAAGATCACTACTGAAGTCGTCAAACTCTTTAATAAAGAATTTTCACAAAAATTTCAGCTTCAAAAAATGGCAAAGACACATTAAAGACATTAGAAGAGAGAAACAAGTATTTGTATTTCATAAATCATCATCATCATCATTAGCTCAGTGAAATCAATATATTAAAGGAGAGATAAATGTAAATAATAGTTTGCCAATGAGTGTTTTGTTTTAAACCTATATATGACCAGTGGTGGATAGAACTCTAAAGATTTGGGTATGAGGTTTTTTCATATAAACAACTTGCAGTTCATATGTCTATCTCTTTTTTCCTGAGGTTGAAATCAGACTAAAAGATCTCCCTGAGGAGACTGAAGGGTGTCTGTGCTTTTAGAATAGAGGGACTTGGTTAAAAAATGAGACCAATATCCAAATAATCCCTGGGACTGCAATTTCTGCAAAATTAAAAGCAGGATTCATTTTCCATATTTTTATTTGGAACAGTTCTGTGCCAAACCCACCTTAATCATTTAAGTTGAGCTGTCCTGGTGGCACAAGAGCCATCATGAGACATAAGGCCCTTTCACTTTATTCATCCCCTACCAGTTCTCTCCATGTTCTCCTTCACATCTAGTTCCCTTCAAAACAATCCCTGTCTCCAGCAGCATCTTCTTAACACCAGCACCTCCTCTCTTGTCAGTCTGGTGCCATTTCATTTCCTCATCCTTGCTGGCTTCTGTGCACTGTGACACCAAGCTGTCCCAAAAACTCAACGGAGTTGTACTTCATTTTAGAAAGAGGTCCAAGTAGTGAATTTCAGATCCAGATCCAAATTTGATTTCCTGTGTTTTGGCCTTTTTTGATACAGATTTCCAGCTTTGCCACTCCCATACATATTTCTTACATACACTCCCCAGTGTGGGAGTGCTGTTGTTTGGGTCAGAGAACTGGAATTCTGTAGTCAGGAACTCACATTCTTCTAAATTACTCCCTTTGTAGCCTTTGTGACTCGGTGCTAACTTCTTTATTTAAATGACATTGACACAGGGTGTTTCTCTTTTTTTATGCCAACTTGACACAGAGTTGACATAATGTTTGGAAGCTCTATCTAATTTAGAAACCAATAGCACTTTGGAGTTATGAAAATTGGCACTCAGTTTCTTAAAACTGGCCTCTGTGAGATCAAAGCATATTAATCCAATAGCAACTTTTGAAAATTAGATGTTAATATATCCAATGTATCTGTCATCTGCCTAAACAAAAAGCGTATTTACTAGCTTTACAGGATGGGGTTTGGTTACTTTTTCTTCCAGACCAAGCTGCTTTCCCAACCTTCTTATCTTCCTGACATCCAGATGATTCTTCTGATTACCAAGAGGGTCGTCAAAGAAAGGTCACTGAACTAGGTTAGCTTTGCAAATTACCGTGGTACTAAACCCCCTCATCTCAAATAGCAGCAAAATGCTACTAACTTGGTTAACAAGTTTTTTACCAGTTTATTATTATCTCCAGCGGTGCTCTTGTGCACCAAGGAGCAGTTGTCACATAGCACTTGCCACGTCCCCCAGATTTTGCAAAGTACTGCAGGCTATTTTATAGAAGCACAGGAGATAGCCTGTATTAGACATAGCATGTTTTACTTGTTTTACTTAAGCAAAGAACTTTGTCACAATGATTTTCCTCACTTACGGGATGAACTATTGATTCCAATTGTCACTGTAGAGAAATATTAACGTTCTCTCAGACAGTGATGGAATTTGGCTCTCAAAATGTACTGGAAAGGCAAAGATAAAATTTATAGATAGCAATTTCTGTATTGTACATTCAGCCAAGCATCTGAGTTTTCCTTTCAGAAGCACTCAGAGGTATTTCCAAGTCTCACCATTAAACCAGGAGACATGATTTTTGGTCTTTAATTTTGTTTCTCTCAGGGGTTTGCATTTTTTCCAAATCTAATTTACATTTTATTCTACATCTGCCTTCTTATGAGATCAAAGTGTTCATACACTGTACAAATATAGGTTTCCACACCCATTCCTATTTTTTCAGTTTTAGAAGGCATATTATAACATGTGAAATCAGTTTTTTGCAGAGCCAGTAGTAAGAGACACATATTTCTGCAGATTAATAATTCTCTTTACTGTAGATCTCATGAATTCTTCTCCTCCCTTTTCCTTCTTCCCTCATTATTTCAAAGTCCACCCAGTGATTTCAGTGATCAAGTCACATTTATACAATTATCTGCTTCAAAGACATTTTTTAAGGAGAAAATTAAAAAGAAAATAAAAGATGAATTGGCAACATGAACAGTTTCCTCTTCACTTTAATCATTACCATAACCATTATAAAAAAATAAGCCTTCTGCTTTGGAGTGGAAAAGATCTTTCCTAACTTGGTGTTATACACCACCACTATTATCACCACCACAAAAAAAGAAGAGCAGGAACCAGAAGTGGTGCATGAATGTAGATCAGTCATCTCCACAAAAGAGGGGGGTTTTGAGAACACCATTAGTTTGGATTTCCTGTTTCTAACTTTAGTGTTCTGAAAGACATATGTTTGCTCTGAATCAGCCATGCAGGCTTTCTCTGCAGGCAATGGAGAGAGATAGGTATCTCCCATGCTAAACAGGTGTGTGTAGGTAACCCTCTGAGTACAGATAACCACTCTGGAAGTAGCTGTCTCTCTTCATGGATTTCAGAGGGACCTAAATGAATAGCTCAGAATAGATATCAACTTTCTTATGGGTAGATATAGGTGAGATGAATCCCAGTCTCCATCTTTTCATAATGATGGAGCTATATTATTATTATGTATCTAGTGTTCATCTATTTGTCCATGTGTATGGATATACATATACCTGTACACAAATATCCATGCATAAACATAAATGTGTGTATTTTTATATACATAAAATAAACAAATTCCACACACTAGATATATCAATGTTGGGTTGATGAAATATAAACACACCATTCAGGATGTTTTCCTGCAGCTGACCCCTAAATTGATCTAAATTGCTGTATCTCTTAAATTAAAAACAAATATGCCTTTGTTTGCTCCTTGCAATTGAATCCAATCTGGTCCAGTCAAAAACATTTACTACCAAAAGGTCACCATGCCCATATAACAATATAAACACACCTATATGGTAATTTAGATATAGCACAACAAGGCTGAGGCAGTGCTGTGGCCAGGGAGAAGCTGGAAGCCAATCCAGGATGCAGGAATCACATGCCAGTGATAGCATCTGAGATGCTCGAGCCAGTGATGGTATTTGAGATCTTACAATTACTGGAGCAATTCACAGCCTTTATCAGCATTTTGATTTATAAATCAAAGAAGCTTGGGTTAAGACAATGAAGCACTTCTCTTCCTAGTCCTTTAAGGGAATGCAAGTAGAAACAAAGAAATCCATAAATTATATCAAGAATGTACAACTATTTCCAAATGTCCTCTGAATTCCTTTAAAGCCACTGATTCAAAAAAAAATTATGGTGAAACAGTTAAATTAAATGTATTATTAATTTATTGTTCTATGAAACAACAATTGCATTATGATGCATTATTAAACTTATAGAGCAGCTCTGGAGTTGGCAACCATGATCTGACATGTGCATGTGGTAGGATATGATATGACAATTGACCCATCAACGTGAGATACTGAGTATACAAAAAATCCAGGGCCCATGCAGCCTGGAGCCCGAGCAGAGTTGCTGGGACAGTGTGGTGTACATTTGTTTTCCTGGAACCTCAACACAGATGGTTGCTCTAATTAGAGGCTACCGACCTCAGCAATTCCTCCTTCACACTGTTTTAATTTTGGTTTGTTTTCAAATTATATATTTCTTCTTTGGTACCATCGGGACAATAAAACAACAGTTTGAGGCTGCTGTTACCACTATTTCTAAACAGCAAGCAAAATAACATATATGGGTGAAAAGGCTATTTGATTTTATTTTTTAAACTCTTGAAAGCTTGTAAAATGCCCAACATTATACAAGTCCTTGTGGAAAATGTTGTAAAGTAATGCTGAAAATGACCTTGCTTGGCTTCTTTTGGTAGAACAGCCTTTTTGTTCAGTGAGCAAAGTAATTGCATGGAGGTTGAAGCTCCTCTTATGAATGAAACATATTGATATGTAGAGATGCATCTGCATGACATAACCATAACTCTGTTCTGTTTTTCTTTTTATGGAGTTAAAATATTGTAGAAAAACTGGCTGCATTTTTTACTCATTTGTACTTCAACCCTGTGTAGGACATGAATGACCAGGGATGAACGTTATAAAAAAAAAAAAAAATCAGCACAGCAATTTAATCTAGAAAAATAAACAGCAATCATCTTGCTACACAGCTGGTCACACGCTTTAGTCAACAAAACACTGATAGAATATACTATGTCCAGGAACAGCATCTTTTCTGCATTATTATGGTTATATACTACCTATAATTTCTTTAAAAGGTGGGGTGCTGGAATCAGAGAGACATCCTGGCAGAAGCGCAAGCATTTCTTAGATGGAGTCCACCCACCAGCTTGTTTGTGGAAGCAGCTGTAGGCAGAAGAATGATACAAGTGGGATCTGAAACTGATCCTCAGAGTAAGTGAAACAACATGAACACTCAATTCTTTTCCACCTTTACACTGTACCAAAAAGAAGTAATGCTGCACTATTTCCATACAGAAAGTGTGCTGTGAAATCCTCAGTACTTCTCAATTGATTTTGGAAAGTATTTTTGGTATTAGGAGCATTGACAAAATTATTGGAAAAGGTGCTCAAGGTTATTTACCCACTACTGTAGAAAACTGTATTAGACTTTTCAAATATAGTTATCAAAAATTAGTTTCAAACTGTGGTTATAGACCCTAGTAACTGCCTAGAAGTAAAGATGAGACTCTCACTCCTTTCATTGCTAGTCCTTTTTGTATCCAACACGAATGGTTTATATCCTTGTGCTGCACTGTCCTTCAGAAGAAAGGATCTTTTCCTCCTGGAGACCTGCTTAGAGAAACAAACGGTATCTTCCCTAAGACTTTCCTTTGCTACATAAAACTAGCAAAATCTTTTTAACTTCTGTCATGTGAAAGGTTTTCCATTCTCTGGCTATTGTCTTAATCTTTGCTATCAGGTATTCCCATCTGAGTCCACCTTTCAGTGCTGGAGATAATGGAGTGCTCGCGGATAAGAAGCTCAACGTGAGCCTGGCAGCCCAGAAAGCCAACCCCATCCTGGGCTGCATCAAAAGAAGCGTGACCAGCAGGTCGTGGGAGGTGATTCTCCCCCTCTACTCAGCTCTCATGAGACCCCACCTGGAGTCCTGCATCCAGCTCCCAATTTCCAGTGCAGAGCAGAACTTTCCATGCAGGAGCCAACTGCAAATAAACATCTCGCCCAAAACACACAACTGAGCACACATGTGCAGCACCAGCTGGATATTTCTGCTTAAAATCCATACCTGCCCACCATCTACAGGAAAATAATGACATACTGACATATGGTTGATAAATACATGATGCAAATATCACGAAACTGCCACCTCCAGCACGCAATTAATAAAGGCGATCTCTAGGAGGGCATGCTAACAGTCATCCTCTCTCCTGGAAAGGTTGTTATCCAGAATATTTGAAAATACTGTCACCTGTTCAGCCCGCCCCTTTCTGCTGCCTCTGCCCATGCTCCAGGTGTGACATGGGGACATCAGGACTTCCTCCAACTCATGCCACTGCTCTGGCCAGATTCCCGCAGCAGTCGATGCTGGATGCCTGGGGAAGAGCAAAGCAGCCAGCCATGCAGCCATCTTCCAGTGCAGCACCCACAATGTCCATGCTTTTATAGTAAACAAAATTGTGAAATGAAAAAGCTTGCCTGAAGAAAAATGAAGCAAGCTGTGAAGATGTTGAATAAAAGACTCCCTTTTGTGTGCAAAAGAGGGGTGGTGTTTTTCCAAGGGCATGGATGCTTTTACACAATCAGGGCTATAGAAAAAAAGAAAATTGTATAGCAGATTCTTTAATCAAATGTCTATGACAGCTGAATTAAAACATTATTTAACAGAGTTAGCTTTTAAATTTGAAGTTTGTTTCTCTTTGTTCCACAGCACAGGAGAGCACTCTTCTTTTTTTTATGTCTCCCTGATTTATGAAATCATTGTAGTGTCCCTTATTGTGCTTCAGGAATAGCAAAGACTGGAAAAATACTTTTATCAAGTAATAAACCCATAGCTGGCCTGAATTTTTTTCCCTTCTGCATTGAACCCACAGTCAAACAGACTGCGCTCCTTATTCATCAATGATCAGTGCACAGCTCTGACCAAAACCCTGTTGTTTCAGCTGATTTTGAAAGGTATCTTTTGAGAACAAGGTAAACTCCAAAGAAACCCTCTCCTGAGAGTTTGATGCTATTGTACAATTACAGACATCACAGCTTCTAGACTTTGATCCAGAAAAATATGTAATTGACTTCAAGGGGACTTTTCATGTACTTAATGCTAGTTGCTTACATATACAAACATCTGACACAATGTGTTAGCAATAATTATTGCTCTCTGAAAACATGCAAAATGCATTCAGGAAAGGCTGGGCTTTGTATTCAAATGCTGAATAATAAAAAATATTGGTGATTCTATGGTACAATAGAAACAGAAAACAAAAGAGTGAACACTTCCTAGCGACACTGAAAAATATTAATTCTAGAAAGGTAGCAGAATTTATTTCATAGTTATAGAATTCATTTTATATCTACATAGAATTTTTCATCACTGAAAACCTCAAAGGGTTTTATAGACCAGTTTTGAATTTTATCTCCTTGCTACAGGAAACACACAGTTGTTATTTTCAAAATCCCGATCCGATGCCTAGTAAGCATCTCCTGGGAACTAAGGTCAGTCACTGCTTTTGCAAGGTATCATCTGAAGGACCATGCCCAGACCTAGTGCAGTTCCTCTGCCCTAATCCTCCTACATGTGTATTACTTTCTACAAGTTTCCTCCCTTGCTAGGAGAATGAAAGAAAACTGATCAAATGTCAAAAAGTGAAATACTGAATTTATGAATAAAAAGAATAAAATGAAGATTGATTGTGGTGGACCCAGATTTTACCAAGAAATGTTAGTGGTATTAGTTTAGAAATCAGTAAAACAATAATCATTAAAAAATCTTATCAAATAAAATCTTACAGTGAAAATAAATATTTCTACTGAAACTGGAAAATGACACATATATAGAGTACCCAATTCGCAAAACAATGTTTCTTCACTTTAAAAATATTTATTAATGGCACTCACCACTGGAGTATTTGTATATCACTGTCATTTTTTAGGCAACATTTATTTCCACAATAGCTCTTCTTGCAGAGCTGTTGAGCAGAGGTACATACTTTTGTTACGGCTAAAGCACAAGGACAGCTTTGTCAGGACAAAGTAATTCTATCAAACACAGACCTGATCGAGCTTAATTATGACAAAGTTAAACAACTGAAATGCATGCTCCTTTCCTCCTGGGAAATCCAAAACCCACAGAGGTGTTTGGGTAAACATGTCTTAGAGGCTTTTCAGTTTCATTGTTCAATGATCTATTTGCCATTACCAAAAGAGAATGTCATGGCAGAGAATTTAAAGTATTGTTTGGAGACAGGGTAACGCAGAACTGGCCTGATTTTGTTTTTCTGAAGTTACTTGGCACTCTAAGTAAATATAAAGTCATTCACAGTCAAACAGGCAAGTAAGAAATGGCAAGTGTTTTGACAGTGCTCGAAATACTTTGAGGTATTTTTAGCATATTTCTGAGTTGTATTAACTTAACCTGTAATAGAATATAAATGAGCCCATATGGCAGAGATATAATTATGTTCCATGTGAGAAATCCCTGTGGTAGATTTCGGGAAAAAACCTCACCACATGTGTCTTTGGGAGGGCACAATTTACACATGATTACACACTCATTTGCATTAAGAAGAATATGAACTAACACAATGTTAACAACACGGTAATGAAAAGGGCAAGCAAAGACTCCAGGTCCCTGGGGGTGCAGATCCCTCTGACTGGCAGCCAGTCAGGAGCAGGGAATTGGTCCCTTTAGGGACTCTATTTTATGAAGTGATCTTTGACTACGTGGGCACAGTAATCAGAAGTTTTAATTATTATCACTGTGAGAGAATGGGCTACAAATCTCCGGGGAATGTCTCCATCACAGATACTTTGCTGGAGAATGCTGAAAATGAGTGTTTTCCCAAGAATCATTTTCATTTCAACCTGATATTTAGCTGAAGTTTCTTTGACTACTAGTCATGAAACATTAAATATAGATTAGAGGCAGAGAGATGTTGAAAGTTAAAATTCACCAGAGGTGCACACCCGTGCACTTGAGAGACAGCCCCAAATGTTGTCCAGATGTTGTAGCAACAAGGCTGAGGTTTCCCAAGCTGCAGCACAGCCACAACAGAGGAGAAAGTGGATGTTTAGCATTCCACTGGCCTTCTGGTTAGTTTACTTGTAGTGTATTAATTTAACAGAAAGCCCTAAAAGCCCGTTACCAATGGATACTTCCAAGTGTACGCTACCCAGAAAGAATGAAGAAATTATTTTATAGTAATAAAGGGAGTAATTCAAAGCATGTAATTGATTTTCCACATTTTCAAACTGTGATAAGACTAAGTTATAGCAGCAGAAAGATGTGTTTGCAGCTTTGTCAATGTTCTTCAGTGGAATAAAACAAGGAGCCTGTAACTTATTGGTTAGATCATTAACATGCATTGGGCATTTCATTGGCTATTGAAGCACTTGCCAAAAGCATGTCATCTTCTAAACAGACCCAGAGGTGGTGCGGATTGGGTTTTGCCACAGGACATGCTTTTGTGATTATCTAAAATCATTCTTTTCCAGAAGGAGCACAACAGAAGAACAGCAAGGCTTTCTTAGTTTAGGTGCTGTCTTCTTCCTTTACATCTTCCATCCTTTCCATTCTGAGGGGCAGAGTGGTGAAAGGGCAGGACTCGTGTCCTTGCTCACCCTCAGAGCGTTTCCACCTACCTGCTGAGCTGCATGGCTTCTGGCAGCGATGCTGCTGTCCCCCATCTTCACACCAGCTGTTCGGGTTCTCGCTGGAACTCCACATGAACCTCCCTGATGACATCCACCAGAGGAACTAGGAGTAGAACCATCCAAGTAATTTCTAAATGCCAGGCAATGTACTCACGGCAGGATGGCTGGAAAAGGCTCAGGTGGACTTCTCCAGCTGCCATTGCCAGACAGACTTTAAGTCTGGAAGGAACATCTAGAATTATTTAATCCAGCCTTTTGCCTCAAAAAAGACACAGAGTTGTACCAGTAATTGCTACATCAAATGTCATAATTTAATAGTGTAAGAGCTTATCTTTTGTGAAGAAAATTAGCCTGGATTTAAAGGTTCCACGCAACAGAGCTTCCACCAAAACCTTTAGAAGTTTCTCTCAGTCAACAGTTTTACTGTTAGAAGTGTGTGTTTGTTTCCATTTTAACCACGTCAAAATTCACCAGTGGATTTCAGAAAGGCTTTTGGGTTCTCTTGATACCAGAAAGAAGACAGCATATAATACAAAGGCCAAACTAAAGACCCAAGCAACAGGCAGGCACTTACCATGACACTTTGAAAAGAGGTCACCTACTAATGCTTTGGAAACAGGTCACCTGTCCTCTGAAACTTTACAATTTCAGTCTTCTTCCCATCTTGCATTATGAGAAACCTAAGATACTTCATAGCTACTTTGGGGGGGAAAAAAAAAAAAGAAAAAAAAAAAAAGAGAGGATATCCTCAGAATTATCTATTTATCGGGATACATAGGGGAGATATGGAAGATTTGAGTCCTATTCCCACTCAGCCTTGGAGCAGATGTATGGAGCCAGACTTTAAGTCCCACTGGGAACGCTAAGACCTGAATCGCAGACTCAGACTCTCATTGCATTTCAGTGAATACTGGAGAGTAACACAGGCTGAGATGGTGACCCCCCAGAGAAAAGCAAAGTTTCCAGTGGCTGAGGTGGAGAAAAAAAAAAGCAGACATTCATGTTCTCACATGTCATTTGCCCCAATTCTTGTCTTAGAAGAGTTGCCAAAGTGAGAAGGAAACAGCTTGGAAGGATGCCTGCCCACAGCCAGCAGAGAAGAGAACGTTTGCAGCGTGGGGATAAGGAAACCATCTTCTGGCATGGCAAGGAGTTGCCAAGGCTGACTGAGAATCAAACAGGGCATCAGTCAGGCGGGGGAGGAGGAGGGGAGCCCTCAAAGACTGGAAGCGAGCTGGTTCACGTTTACTCCCTCAGGACAGCACAGAGCATTCCCCCACGGTGGATGACTCCATAGGTTTAAAACCAGGTAAGCAAGACTCAGAGAGTAGGAAATGGGGTACATGACCCTTTAAACTGAAGTCTAAAGGTCTGAGTTTGGCAGACAATCGGACTGACTCACTTTGTCACCACGTCCTTACCACTGAGTGCCAGGTAGCAAGTGGATGATGATCTCGCATGGCTTCCTCACAGACAAACATGCAGCAGAGCCCAGCATCTGAACCTAGGCAGGTGTTTGTGGTTATAACCTGGAGATGGAGGAAAGGAGATAGTAGGGGCAAGAAATTCCTCTAGGCTTCCACTGGTAGGGATGGTTCTTCTGGAACCTGGGGCAGACTGCTGGTACACACCATGGTGAGTTTGACTTGATGCATTCGGGATGCCATGCTCTTCCAGCACAACGAGGGCTTTTAAAACACATGAAGTATGTTGAATGGCTCAGTGACATGCTTGCTGCTCCCTCCCCCAGTGTATTTATAGAGTCACAAGGCTTTTTTTATAAAAAACACTATGATTAAAAAGGAAAAATACGGGTGAATTCTTTCTGCTATTTAACATGACAGCCTGCAAGAAACAGAAAACCAAACAAAATCCCCAATGGTCGCTCCATCCCATCCCTCCTCCATATGTGCCTCCTCCTTTTCACAAAGGGCAAACAAAGAAGGAATGCAGTTACCTTCCCTGGGGCTGCTGCAGTGACCACTGCAGGCGCTGCTGTTTGTGCGGATCCATCACCAGTGCCTGAACGCAGCGGCTCAGCTCCCGCTCTTTGCAAACAGTTGTGCAAAGTTCAAAGAAATACCCTGGACCATGAAAGGCTCCAGTCACAGGGGCAATGGGAATTGAGGGCATTCAGCTACAAATAAAACCAAGCCCTCGATAATCTCAGCTCTTGCTGGTTTCTACTCTCAGTTTGCACTTAAGATCTCCAAACAAACGGAGCTCTCATGCAACAACATTGCTTAACAGACAGCAGATTCATTTCAACTGCTTCCTAGCCTTTTTTGTTTCTTTGTTTTGCTGTAGTTGTAGTTTGAAATGTAATTTAAAAAAAAAAAAAAAAAAAAAAAAAAAGGGAGAAATGAAAATGGGAAAAGATACAGGAACTCTGTGTGTGCTGCTGTTATAATTCTCTTTGAAGTGAGCAGCAAAACTCCTGTGGAGGTTTATGAGAACGGGATTAGGCCCTCCATACTGAACTTGCACTGAGAACAGATAAGATCTTGAATCATTCCAAGCCAAGCATGTTATTTGTGCAACATGGGCAGGCTGAGTCAATCTCCAAATATTTTTAATGGGTGTCAATGTGAAATGTTAATTCCACAAGTTATGTTGTTTTGCAGTTTGCCTGTGCCTGCTCTCCAGGCTGCCTTCATGAATGATACACATCCTCTCACGGGCTGCAAAGAAAAGCTATTTCCAGAACTGCTGTGAGAAAAAAACACTTCTGAGAAAGTATAAAATATGACTTTTACAAATAATCAGAAAAACAAATTATGGTAAAAATACCTGCTAGACATTCAGATTTTCAGCAGGCATAGAAGTAAAAGTAGCCCCACTTCAAACAGAGGTTACCACCTTTTTATTTAAAAAAAAAAAGACCCTAAAATCAAAGCAAGTATTTTGTAACTGAACATTTTTAAAAAACTAATCTTGATCTCTCTTTTTTGGACAAAACTGAGGAGTGAGGTACTGAAGTTACAGATCCTTAGATAATGCCTGCCATTGGATAGTACTTGCTTACTCTTAATAAATAAGATCAGAAAAGCATTGAAAATATTTTGAAGCCTGATGAAATGAGCTAAGCACTACGAACAGCTTTCAGATGAGAAATCTTTAATTTGGTTCCCTTCTTCTGTCCCCAGGATCTCCATGCACTTCCTAATGTGTTTTGAAGCCAAAATGAAATTACAGCCCTCCTGAGGCCGATGGAGGCTTGCTGTTGCCTTCAGCAGAAATGGATTTTACCCTTGCTGTAAAGGCATCTTGAGGAACACTGGGCCCAGCTGCCCGCTTCCATGGAAGAAGTCAGGTGGAAACAGCAAAGCCTACTACACAATTTCCTTTTCATTCACCCCTGAGGGGAGATTTTTAATCTTAGGGTAGAAAACAGGATCCAGGGAAACTTGTCAGAAACCCTGTGGTTGCCATCTAGGGAGGGCTGGCTCAGGCTGGGCTCCTCATCTCGCCCCGCTCCCTGGCCCACCACCACCCCAGCCTCAGCTCTGCAGCCCACTCAGTGCAAAGCAACAGAAATGGTTTTGTCTTCTTGCGATTCAGAAAAATCCAGACACAAGCTGTTTCACTGTTTCCATCTTCTGTGACCCTAGAACATGTGCTGGAGGACCTCCCTGTGGGTTCTGCATGCTCTGGGGAGCCATACCCTTCCCACAGCTGAGTTCTGGTGGCGTTCAGCTACCCGTGACAGGAGAGGCACCCATCCTGCATGGTCACAGCTACCAGTCCATCATCTCAGGGCTGGTGTACGCAGACAATTATCGCCTCCTGCCTCTCTGAACCCTCCTCACCCACACAACACAGCCCCCCACCTTCCCAGGCCCCCACGTCCTTCTCTCTCCCCCCACAGCCTCAGCGCTGGTGGGCAGCAGCCCCACCACCGGTGGCAAGTCCAGCAGCATTCATTATCTCCATTTGCGGTCATCTTAGGACTTAGGGCTGGTACACTCCACCATTCAGGAACTGCAAATCTTTGTTTTTGTGTTGGGAAGCAGAGACTACGCTCCAGTTCCTCGTTACAGCCATCCCAGTTTCAGGTCCTAACTGGAATTGGTCAAATCCCATTTTCTTACCTTTGCAGCTGAGCACCATCCACTTCCATTAATATCAGTAACATTGAAGTGACCAGTCCTACAAGATACTAATCCTTTGAGCGTGCTGGAAAAATTTCTTTCACACCCCTCAGAATTAGATATTTTTTTAATGAAGAAGTAAATAGATACACTTCTTGCAGTCTTTTAAAAGAGGGCTTCATGCTAAGAAGTGACTTAGTCCCCTCCCTGTTCACAGAAAATAAGTGAAGCTTTCAGCATTACAAAGAAGTACTGAAAAGTTAACATGAGTCATAGCAAAATCAGACTCTGTGATAAGTCGTTGCTCCTGCAATTCTTTTCATTTATACAAATATTTTGAGAAGCCCACCTTGATATTTCATTGGCTTTTAAAATTATTATTTTATTTCCTCTTTAAATGCATTTGTACATGAATAGGCTCTCAACGAAACACTCGTCACCCTTTTCTTCCCAGTTTTACAGACAGTTGATCATAATGCACAGCACTATTCAAATTTCAACACGTGGAAAATCCTTATTTGCTCACACTACACTCTCAGTACTAGCTCAAGATCAGTATTTGTGCTTGTATTTGACAGTAAAACGTAATGAATAAAGAAGCTGTCAAACAACTTGAGAGTAATTTCTCCCCATTTCTCTGGACAGCAATGATTTTGTGATAACACAATGAACACTGAACAGTGAGTCCTCAAGAATACACTAAAATCTGAAGGAGGTACATTCTGGTGATGGTTAGAGGAAGGCAACTTCCAAAGAGGTTATGAGAGAGCACAGGCAAGCCAGTAGCCAACATGAGCCACAGCAGGTCAGCCTGGGATGTGGCGCTGTACTGGCACACACTGCCTGCAAATCCCACCATCAAATGCAGGGATTAAGGACAGCCAGGACAGCCTCCACCCTAGGTAGGTGGGGGAAAAACAAAAGAGCCAGCACATCACTGAGGCAGCCAGGAAAATGAGGCAATTCAGCACGGCTCTGGCAGTGCTGCTGCCAGGAGGACATCCATGGAGTTTGCAGAAGAAGACAAACATTACCTCTGAGGGAGGGCGACAGTCCACAGCTCAAGATGCAGCAGCTGGCGTTGAACCAGCGGTGGGCAAGCTGCCAGGGGGACTGATAGGATCTTGTCTTGGTAAATGGATTGCACACTCTGAGGTTATCGGGTCTCTCCTTTATCTTCTGCAAGCATCGCAGCGGAGGTCAAACAAGTTACTCATAACAAAGCAGCAGTAATTAACATGAACAAGAAATCACGTGAAGTCATACAGCATCAGTGAGTCATACTGTTAACCTCATTTAAACACAGCAATAAGACTAACACTGAGTCACAAAATGTAAAACAGTTATAAAAGACCTGAATTATACAAACAAGTATGCAAGAAAACAGCATCAAGACATCCCACCTGAGGGATACAGGCCAGTTTTGTTTTTCTTGTGATCTTTGTCATCAAACTACCCCATGATAAATGACTTTTAAATTTGTGTTGTAGTAAGTAATTAATATAAGCCAAGCTATACTAGAACTAGACAAAAATACTGTTCTTCCTCACCCAAAGGGATCCTGGTGATATCATCACATGTACAAGTTCCCCCCACCATGCTGTACTATTGACATGCCTTATATGTTAGCTTTCCTTACCATCTTACTAAACACTGCAGACAACTGTCCAAAAGACAGCTAATTGCAAATTAAAGTCTATTGCTTTAATATTTCTGAAGAAGTTATTTCTAAGATAGTCCATCCAAAATACTTTTCGTAGTGGCTGACACAAAGCTCCCAACACAGTGTGTTTACATCAGCACTTAATACTTCTTGCAGCTTCCACTTCAGTGCAGCTCATTCACACCCAACACTGTCACACACTGCAACAAAGCCCTGGGACACTCGGAAGAGGCTTCTGTGGTCTCAGCCCAGCAGCAGCTCGTGGGAGGCCGGTGGCTGAATGTGTGTCCTCATTAAGTGTTGTCTCGCTAGAAGACTGGAGTTTATTTATTCAACTTCAAGATGGGCAACTTAATGCTGATGATTTGAACATAACAAGGGCAAGACCTCATGCCTGGAAGACTCTGATGTAGCTACACTGGAAGTTTAGGCCAAACTAAACATAAGCCGAGAACTGAAACAAAATTGTCAGGGCCTGCAAAATCACAGAATGACGTGGGGTTGGAAGGGACCTCTGGAGATCATCAAAAAGAGTTGTCTACAACTAAACTATCAACCTTGCACTGCTTTTATATCTGGAAAATGTTGCACTTGCAACCACATATTCCCTACTAAGGTCTATATTGCTAATTCACTGAAATTCTCTCCCATATGACAGAAATGTTATTTGCTTTTTCGTTTAGTGACCTCAAATGAGTAAGTAAAGGTGCAGACGAATTTCAGTTGGCAAATAAAGGCAACTATGCCCTTCATTTTCTTACAGGACATCGTATTATCTATGCTTTAGCAGTGTCATTGGGCTATTCTGAAATTAGTGCAGGACTCATAATGCCTGTGATGTGTCCAGGACCTAATCCTGAGGTGGTTACCTCGTCCTTAAGCAGCTATTTCACATCTTAAAGCGTTTGAAGTTTTCTGAAACCTAAACTGTGAAAAGCAAAATCTTAGCATTAAGTCCCCAAGCCTTGCTTCCCTAAGACCACTACCTCATTTTTAAAACCATGGGACTACTACTGGGAAACTGCTCAGGAGCTCCAAAACAATCCTCTTCTCTGGTGACACTTCTGCACTGCAAACACACGGGCAGTAAGGGGTTCAGACCAAAGCAAGACAAACAAAATGTCCTTTCTCCATACGAGTATGAATCACTGTCTAAGCTTCCAGGCCGAACTGATGAACAGCAAAGGCAAGAGATTTACACATATGAGAACCCCCGTAGCTGTGGACCACAGTGCAAGCCTCACTTCTGATGGGACCAAGCACCTAAAGGACTTGCATTTTAAATCGTTTCGATTCAGAGGCAGTATGATCCGTTCCCTCTGCGTATCGTGTCAAACACAATGTATAATGATGCTCTGGGCTCAACAAGTGCATTTAACAACTAATACAAGCCTAATATTATTAAAAAGGTGCGGGCTGATGTTCAGAACTGATTTTGCACAGTATTGCCACACAGTCCTGTGCTGGTGTCATTGTAAACATCTACCAAACACAGTGCAATCCCACCATCTGAGCACCAGAGGGTCAATTAGTGATGAAAACAGATCCTTACTTCAGTTTCCTTATTTTTACAGCTAAGTACTTAAGCTCTTACCCATCATTTCTTCAGCTGCCGTGAGACGTTGTGCTAGCTGAAGCTCTTTCTGAGGCCACGCAACACTGGGTTGGAGGAGTCATGTCATAAACACAAACTTTTTGCAAGAGGACCCTCAGAAATGTTAACCTGTGCATGTGACACCAAATCTAGGATTTCCTTTCTCTGGTCTCCTGCATGGTGAACACCTTTCCAAAAGGATGAGCACGGGGGTCTGGAAGGTGTCAGTTGTGACCTGGCAGTGGCAACAGATTAATGGAAGTATTAGCCCATAGCCCATTTTGAAAAATACTCATCCTGTACAACAGCCTCCTCTCATGCCTAATTATCATCCCTATGAATAATAATAATTAAAAAAAAAAATGCAAATACTGGCCGTTTAAATGAAAGGACTCCTCAGCACCAGCCGCAGTTGTGCCCATGCCCAAGGAGAAGCACTGAGATGGCAGCAGAAGGGGGAGCAGCACCCAGTAGCCAGAACTCAGGCTCCCCAGGTTGCAGCCTTGCCACTCAATTAAAAAAAAAACAACCAACCCAACACTTCTAAAAGTATATGCATATACCAGAAATTTGGGGCATTACTATATGAGCAAATTAGAAATCCTTCCCCTTCCCAATAGGATTTTTTTATGGAAACAACATACAATCTCATTCCAATACCACAAATTTGACACCACTTTAAGGAGCACTATTGTTCCTGAAGGATAACCAGTAAACCAGCATCCCCAGCTCTCCAGGCAACAGCCCTCTTTAGAGGAACTGGTGACTCTGAGTGCCCCTTCATTTCAGGCTATAAATATATCCCATGAGACAAAACAAAGCTGTTGACTTTAACAAGTACTTCTAGCCCAACAAACTTTGTTATGACAGTTTTGTTCTTACAGTGTTCTTGTCAGGGAGAAAAGAACTGGGCAACGCTGCTCCTTTATATGCAGTTCTACTTTCTGTGATAAATACCAATTTAGTATCAATTATGCCAACCACCTTGTAAAAAATCCAGGCTAAATTCCCTGGAATAAATGGTCAGATTTGTTTTTAACAGTAAGGCAAAGCATTAGTGATGAGTGCAATATACCCGTGCAAAAGACACCTTTCTGTCACAGTAATATATGTCTCAAATACCGTTACGTGTTGAGAAATAAAAGTATGAAAAGGCAGGTAAGTCACACAGACAGTAGCACCACAGCATCCAGCAGCAGCTGTGGCTTTGGCTCTGAGAAAGTTCACAAAAAATAGCAAACAAAAAAGCAGGGCTTAGCCCTTTTACTTTTAAATGGGCATGTTGTGCTCTCCAGTCTGTTTGATAGAATAATCAAGATTGAACATGGAGCTTCAGCTCTGCTGCCTGCAAGAGTCCTGAGGAACTGAAGGGGATCCGTATCTGCTGCAAATCATGAACTGCAAATATTAACAACATTTCACTTTGTGTAGAAACGACAATTCCATTACTCATCTTTAACAAGTACTTTTTAAAAATTGGTCTTTCCATTCTTACCATAAATACAAGGTCTCTGTTACAAATCAATGTGTTCTCCCATGCATAAATCAATCACATACATTCAGCTACAAGAAAACAGACCAGTCAAAGCAGCTCAAATGTGATTATACACTGACCCAAAAGAATTCCACTGCAACTGAAACTGAATGGCTTGTACTTCAGGTCATTAGCTGAGTGCTGAGCAATACAATTTTAAATGCTAAACATCAAATAACACGAGGAAAAAGAAAAAAAAAAAGACTTCAATAAAATGTGCAAATTATCTGAGAAAGCAGGAACTACAGTTATATAAAACAAATTTCAAAAATAACAAAAAAAAAATGTTCCCTTGTCTTACCTCATTATTTTTTTTAAGCTTCCCTCATTTCTCTATGACTGCTTAGGCACCACAATTGGAAAAAAGTTAACAAGCCAAAAATAATTTACATCTTCCTCCAGATCTACAGAATGAAATGCTGTACCAGCCTGTAACACTGGGAATCAGAACTCAAGCCTCCCAATGAAGCCAGTCTGTCCTAACAAGCCCATGCCTACAGAATGGCTCCACAATGAACTGGGGGAAGGCAAAACGAAAAAAAAAAAAAGGAAAAAAAAAGGATGTGATGTGTTGCAAGGTTTAAGAACGTGTGTATTTTCCATACAGCTGAAATGCTTCCATCAACATATCATTTAACTCTGGATTAACCAAACATTCCAAATTCAGGAAAACAAAACTATTTTACTCATTAAAATATTCTGACAATATTACAACATAGTCTGAGTGTCCTTTTGAGCAGTGAGAAAATCTTGTACTCTAATAGGAAAGGCAAAAGAAAGGCTAAGCTGAGAGAACTCTCCTATTTACAAAAAAAAAAAAAAAAAGAAAAAGAAAAAAAAAGAATGAAAAGGAAAAGAATGAAAAGAAAAAGTGAGCTTCCTGCCATATACCAGATCTCTTCTCAAATTTCACACCACCGAGCACACCCTGCCAGAGATCTTGAATGGTTTATGTTACTTCCTGTGAAGGATTAATCTAGACCAACCTAGAAATAAAAAACAAAACGCACAATGAATTCCTACCCTGAATTCCTGCTTGTTACTGTGAACTCAACATGAGAAGAAAGGAATCCCACACATTTTGTAGCATATACACTGCTTTCACACAGCATCTGAGTTAGCCACAGGAATTCATAGAGGGACAAGACAGTTTTGTACAAAAGCTCAATTTATTTCAGAGAAATTAAAAATATGGTATTTAATATATATAAATTTCTATTCCTCTATAAATATAGATGATCTTGTAATAACGAACAGAAATAAATGCATATCAAATTCAAATAACTTTGCATTTCAGGGTACGGTAGCCATAGATAATGTTTATGAACCTACATACAGGCAGGCATTTGTAATATATAAAGAAAAGTTTAAAATAATACAGTCAGGAGAGAAGCATTCTGCTGTTCTTCATACAAAGGACTGAATATTCAAATGCATCTGTCGAAAGCTACAATTTCATTTTTAACCTTTTTTTTTTTTTTAAATTGTTATTAAGCAGCACGATCCCACCCCCCCAGGAGCTACAGGTCAGCAGATGCACCGCACATATGGCATCTTATCTCTGAGCTACGCAAGGCTGTCACCGTGCCGAAAACAAGAGAGGGGAGGAAAAACAAACCAGCAGAGGCTCTTTCGGGTCTCACATTGCACCCGAGTGCTTAAACATTCTGGGTTTCTGTTTTTTCTCTTCCTTTGTTTTAGTAGAAGCTGGCAAAAAAATCATAGTGTGTAAAGAATTAAATGTCAATGAATTGAAAGTCAGGCAATGGCTGCAGCGTTTCCATAATGAAGAGCCTGTTTATGGTTAAAATTAAGGAAAATAAACAAAAACAAACCAAATCTGAATGCTGCGTTCCTGACCCTGCCACCCCCGGGCCGGTGCGGGAGCTCACGGGGAGGGGGGAGGCCCCGCTCCCGGTCCCGGTCCGGGCTCCAAAGCACCCGGAGCGGGACCGCCCGGTGGGTCTGTGCCCCCCCCCCGGCCTCCTCCGGGCATGGGCCGTGCTCCAGGTGCAAGCGGCGTTAAGCCTCGACTACAACAAAACAGCCCAACTCCTCCGAAACTACGGGATGCATTTAAATAATTAAAAAAATAATAATAATAATAATGGGAAGAGGGCAGCTGGCGGCGGGGCCCGGGCACACCTCCGCCCGGCTGCTTCACCTACCCCGGCCGGGGCCAGACCCGCCCCGCACACACGGCCCGTCCCCCCGCGAAGGGGCCGGGGGCGGCGCTGCNAAACAAGGAGCAGGGCGGGGGAGCGAGGAAGCAAAATCTGCAAACAAACAGGTTAAAAGTGTCCTAAATAATTAAAATAGTGGGTTGTGGGTTGGTTTTTTTTTCTGTAATTTAAATACAAATATACTTACAAAATCTTACAGAGGTTATTTACATCCCTCTCCCCCAGCCCGACGGCGTGCTCAGTTCTCGCAGGAGCCAGCTGGATGAGCACGGGGAGGGCAGGGCTGGGCGGTCCCCAGGGCAGCAGCAGTCCCACCAGGCTTGTCCTCTGCTCCCACCGCCCCGCCGAGGCCACGTGTGGTTCCCAGAGTGTGCCCAGGCTGGGTAAGGAGCCGCTTCCCCGGGCAGAGGAGGTCTCAGACGGTGGTCTCGCCCTGCTTGCTGTTGGTGAGCCTGGTGTAAAACTTCCTCCAAGAGTTCAGGGTTTTCCCTGACCAGATCCAGAAGCCTGAGGTGATGCCCACGATTAAGGTCATGAGATACTTGATCATGAAGACGGTAAAGTCAGGGCTCATGGGTGGGTGGTGGCTGCTGTGGTTGTTTGGGCAAGGGATGGCGTAGCTCTTACAGCTCTGTGTGACCCAGCTCCTCTCCCACTGTTCCCTAAAAGCTTGCTCATAGAAATAGCAGGCAATGACAATGGTGGCCGGCACTGTGTAGAGGACACTGAAGATGCCTATCCTCACCATGAGTTTCTCCAGCTTTTCTGTCTTGGTGCCGTCGTGCTTCATGATAGTCCGGATCCTGAAGAGGGACACAAAGCCAGCCAGCAGGAAGGACGTGCCGATAAACAAGTAGACAAACAGGGGGGCCAGCACAAAGCCCCGCAGGGCGTCCACGTTGTTGATGCCCACAAAGCAGACACCACTGAGAACGTCCCCGTCCACCTGCCCCAGGGCCAGGATGGTGATGGTCTTTATGGCTGGCACAGCCCAGGCAGCCAGGTGGAAGTACTGGGAGTTGGCCTCAATAGCCTCATGGCCCCACTTCATGCCGGCGGCCAGGAACCAGGTGAGGGAGAGGATGACCCACCAGATGGAGCTGGCCATGCCGAAGAAGTAGAGCATCATGAAGAGGATGGTGCAGCCCTCGCGCTTCGTGCCCTGGGCCACGGTGCGGAAGCCGTCGTCAGCAAAGCGCTCGTTGCAGACCACCCTCTCCTCCAGCAGGAAGCCGGCGATGTAGGCCACGGCCACCGCCGTGTAGCAGCCCGAGAGGAAGATGATGGGCCGCTCGGGGTAGCTGAACCGCTTCATGTCCACCAGGTAGGTGAGGACAGTGAAGAGCGTGGAGGCACAGCACAGCACGGACCAGATGCCGATCCAGGTGCGGGAGAACCGCAGCTCCTCGGGCCCGAAGTACATGAGCCCGTAGAGGCGGCCGGGCTCGCAGGGCGCCCCGCAGTCCCTCTCCCCCAGGAAGCGGTAGTTGAGGTAGGCCGGCACCTTCAGCGCCCGCGGGCAGGAGAAGCGGCCGCGGGGGTCCCCGGCCGCCGAGCCCCCGGCCCCGCCGCCGCGCTGGGGGTTGCTGGTCCAGCTCTCGGGGCGCAGGGCGGGCGTGGGGGTGCCGCG
>VXBW01006173.1:240442-365001 GCA_013400375.1 Thinocorus orbignyianus | reverse complement strand
GATCGGGGGTGGCGGAGGGTGCTTTGGGGGTCAGGGGCTGTCGGGGTGGTGGTCCTGGCTGTTGGGAGGGGTGTTTTTGGATTCCCTGATGGTGGCCATAGTTAAGGCCATGGAACCGCGCACGCTGGTGGGTCCAGAGCCCACCAAACTCGGTGTGTCGTGTCATGTCCCGGCAGGAGGGCAGCGGCGCCGGTTTGGGCTCCGTTCACAGCCCTGCGGGGCTGGTTTTGGCAAAGGCAGGGTTGGCGGGTGAGTGGGGGGCGATGCTGCCATTTGGGGTCTGCCGCAGGGAGCAGTGAGCAGCCCCTGGGCATCTTTGCAGGGTGGAAATCCAGAAGACGGGGCTGTTGTGATAAGTTGGGACACAGCGTGGAGGCAGAGACAGCGGCAGTGACATTGTCCTCACGGAGATGGCAATGGGCCGGTGGCCAGAACCCTCCAGAGACCCTTTAAAGTATCTGAGTTATTGCCTGTGTGTGGCTTCCTCCTGTCGTGTCTGCAGCAGCCTGAGATAGAAAAATAATCACAAGAGGGATTTCCCATTCCCCTTTCTCCCTCTGCCCAGTGGGCAGCTTTTCCAGCTGAACTCACAATGAGCACTGCGTGGGGTGCAAATACCTCCCGGCAGGGTTTTGAAATACTTGCTCTATATTGGGGAAGGGGTAAGTAGGCACACAGTGACCACCAACAGCTGCCATTTCTTTCTGTGAATCTAAAGCCCTGTGTCTCACACAGAGTGGAGGTCCTCTTGGCTCTTCTGAAACGCGTAGTCTGGGCAAAAGGATGGAGGCTGAATGGAGGATTTATTGTACTCGCTGGAATTCAATAAGAATAATTAACTGTGCTCCTGGAGAGGGAGGAGGAGCAGAACCCCACCACGTTTTCCAAACCTTCAGAAACCAAGCCACTGGATGTGAATGTCCTCATATTTATTTGACAGTTAATGCTGCCATTCAGAGCTGAACCAGGCGTGAAACTTCTCTGTCCAGCTGTCCTCTCTGCAGCATGCTCCCACCCTTTCCACATTACACACCAATGAGCTGCAAAAATCCATTAGGAATAAGGCAGATCTAGCATTTATTTCTAGCTGTCAAGTGGCAAGGGTTAATAAAAGACATCCGCATTTCTTGGATAGCTATGGATAAAATCTGGACCGTGCTATTTAGGCCACTGTCTTCCTCTCAGCAGTGCTGTCCCACATTCAAACTAATTAACAGCAAGATCTATGCTGTGTAATGACTGCAGGAGTGGGATCATATTTAGAAATTGCACAATGCTAAATATGTTGATTGCGGATGATGTTGTTTACTGAGGTTCCTTGGGTTCTATCAAGAACTCTCTTCTCAAAAGACTACTAGCAGAAGATTTATATTCCGCACTAAATGACAGTATTGTTTTCCTATTCATGGTAAAACAATTGAGCACTGGATCTTCAGGTCGGAAGAAATAGATGTACTCCTTTCAGTTGGCTGAAATTCTACCCATGGGGATCTGTATTTGAAATATTTAGAAAATACTCACTTCTCAAACTGAAAAAACACAGAAAAAATGCTATTCCAAAGTTGCCATGTGCAAAGAAGATTGTTCTGGGAGAAAGGTCAATGTATACAGGATAAGGTTTTTATGTGTAAGCAATAGCTTTTTTTTCAGACCAACTGGTATAAAAGGAAAAGTAGACAAACTTCTGGGTTAACAAACTCTTTTTTTCTTCTAAAGCAGTAACTACCAAAGCTAAACGTGACTTGAGAACAACTGTTTAGAATTTAAATAGAGATGTATCAGTGAGATCAGATTAGAAAGAAGTGGAAATGGGAACGGAGCTTTTTAGCTGATTCAGGATTTTGTTATTTAAATGTCAAATGAGGGGTTAAAAGTATGATCATCATAATACAGTGTGACAAGTTAAAAGTTGATTTTTGTCTCCTGTTGAGCCAGAATCTTGGCTGACAAGAACAGTTAATGTTTTTTGGGGGGCGAGGGTGTTAGCTCTGTATGGAAATAAAGGATTTTTGATAGCTTGGTAGAGAGAAGGATTCAAGCATTTACTCTGTGATGGGCAGCAATGTGTATATTGCATTCCTGATACCTCTCAGGGTGATACAGGGAGTTCCAGATGGGACAGGGCATGTCCACAGTTCAGCTGCGTCCCATCTTGGCAAATCTCTCTTCAGTGCTGGCAGTGCACATCACATCAAGTCCTCATGGTGCACAGACAAGGAGGCTTGCTGGAGAATCGGTACCCAGTGTAAATGCAGTGAAATTAAGGAGAGGTGATTAAGTGTCGTGCATCTCAAAGTAAGACAAAGTAGGGTACCCCCTTACATTGCTGTATTAAAGCTACGTGTGTTTCTGGTGATAAAATTCTTAATTCAGGTAATACAAACTTCTTCAACTAAGTTATCTGACCCTAGAAGTTGGCACACAGATCTACAGACTAAGATTCTGAAGAGAAATTATCTGGACAAGACTCCCAAGCAGATTTTACAGTTACATGGTAAGGTGTTTTTCACTTTGCAATATGCCAATGACAAAACCATCTGCCCCAGGGCCATGGGCCGTAGCAACTCATGGGCTTAGTCTTGCCAGAAAACAAAATCCTTAAAATTTAAAGGCCTACCTTTGACATTGACTATTTCTTGGAACATCTAGAAGACTCTTGGAAATAAGCCTGGGCTGACAAAAATAACAAACACATGCAGCGATTGGCAAAGAAAATCAGTAGGAGCTGAACATGAGCCCTGGGCCATGGTGCAGTCAGCAACCAGGACACCTCCTGCAGCAGGGTCTAAAGCCAAATGCTGAGAAAATCATCTCAGTACGAAGGCAGTTGTTTTCAACAGGTAATTCTCTTGCCATCAGGTAGCCCAGGTTGTCTTACCCATTCATCCTGGACGCCTTTATACATGCCTTTTTCTCATAGGCTGTATTAGTCTGCAATTTTCAACTTAGGTAAAAACTGTACTTGCATTTGTACTTGGGGGTTGTGGGAATAAGAGAAATAGAATGGAAATGCAGCTCTAGGTACTGAAGTCAGTGGCAGTTGACTCCTCCTATGTGATACTACTGTAACCCAAACTCGTACTGTCTAGCACGGGCTGGGAATAAAGAGCAACCTTTGACGAGCTTCCCCTAAGTCAGCCTCCCATTACAGTGATTTTACGTGCTTTAAAGAGGCATAGGGAGATGCATGCAGTCACAGAGGGCTACAAAGAGTCTCTTTCTCCCAATACCCACAGCATTTTTCCCTTAATGCTCTTTACCCAAGATAGATTGAATATGCGGAGATTTGATTTGGTTTTCTTCTCTCTTCAGAAGAAATGGAGACAATCCCTTGCAAATTAAAGCCGTGTGTGTCTTGCCTCCCCTGACATGTTCTGCACTGGGGTGAGAGGCACAGGGGCGGAGAACAAGGAAAAGTCACAACTCTTAAAAGGGCAATTGCAGATCACAGCTTGTTTTGTTCAGAGAGAATGTGAACATTTTTACTCTTTTTTTATTTCCCTTTCTTGAGTGAACTCTTCTACAGTTACACACAGTGCCTGAAAACACAGACTCTCTCTTGTTCTTCAGACACAGAGAGGCTGATTTAAGGGCCTAAGCTGGCAATCCTTACTCCCAGGAGTAGAGCTGCTGATTTCATGGATGCAAAGGAAGGGAGTAGGGATGCAAAGGAAGCTTCACAAGGCTGTGGTGCAAGGAGAAACTATGGGATGAGCTTTTACGTCTGCTCTCACACTGCTTTTGCTGTGCTCCAAGTACATTCCTTTTAGTGAAGTTACTCCCCATTTCCACTGTAACTGAGATTCCGATCATATTTTCTGCATTAGTACTTTAAAATACAGAAATTGAAAAGGTATGTGTGTGAGGAAAGTTGTTTTCTTTTAGGTTCATGTATTTTCCATTAATGTTGTTGAGGGAGTAAGCAGGATGAGATCAGAGCAGGGAGTAATGCACTGCCTTTCTCCATGGAACGTGGCTTGGTACATGTTACAGGATAATCTCTACTGTCACTCTAGAAAAAATCTTTTGAGCTTTTGCATTACTTTGGAAAGATAGGTGTAAATATTTAACCAGTGCTAACAGAGGTAAACTGCCCAGCAAGACTGAAAGGAATGCACCATTAGGATCTGCTTGTAAGCACTTCTCCCCTAAATGCATTCTTCTTCGTATGGGAGGGGTCAGATGTGTTTTGAAGCAAATTATTTTCAGAAACTTTGGACTGGTTGAGTGCAGAGAGTCCAGCATAGGGCAACAAAGATGAGTGAGGGATCGGAGTATCTCCCTTATGAGGAAAGGCTGAGAGAGCTGGGACTCTTTAGCCTGGAAAAGAGAAGCCTGAGGGGAGACCTTATTAATGCTCACAAGTGTCTGAAGGGTGGGTTGAAGGAGGATGGAGCCAGACCCTTTTCAGTGGTTCCTGGTGACAGGACAAGGGGCAACAGGCACCAGCAACGAGCACGCAGGAAGTTCCATTCGAATACGAGAAAAGTTTCTTTACAGTGAGGGTGGCAGAGCCCTGGCAAAGGCTGCCCAGGGAGGGTGTGGAGTCCCCTCCTCTGGAGGCCTTCAAGACCTGCCTGGATGCAGTCCTGAGGGCTCTGCTCTGGGCAATCCTGCTTTAGCAGGGGAGTTGGACTAGATGATCTCTTTAGGTCCCTTCCAACTCCAATAATTTCATGAAAGGAATTATCTTAAGGATAGACAGGATTAATGTTCTAGATCTTTCCACACTATGGCCACTGGCTTTTGGGTTTTTTTGTTAGCATTTCCTCGGCAGCACAGTGACTGCTTGACACAGCGGTATCCTTGGGAGTGTATCAGATATCTGATGTGGGCCCCAGATAAACCATCCTTAGTCTGATCACCCAGTCTTCCAGAAAGAGAAAAAGAAGCACTTCAGAAAAATCTCAGAGTTCACCATAGTGAATGTTACCTTAAGGTTGTTGAAGTTTTCATTCCCTGTTGTCACAGGCAGTCAGCCTGTATAGCTCATACACATACACAATCAAAACAGTTAGCCCAACTGCAGTGTTCAAGCCTCTCCTCCCCTAGCACCCCTCTGAGAACACAAAGCTGTTGCTGCACTCTGCTTCTAGATTCCATGACATCTCTGTTTTCCATGATGACTAACAAGATTGTGTAGTTTTTACTGGATTTAGACTTATCTGTGGAAAGCCACACATTTACCACCAGAAAGGATGGTTATTATAATTATGTGTGCTCTCATTATGGTATTGCTGACATTAAGAAAACTATTGTGGAGTTCCCAGCACTGAAGACCGGGAGAACAAGAAGCGTCATCTCAGTGTCCCAGGTCTGCTGCTCCCTTCTGCTGGCCACAGGCCACATACAGAGTCTATCAAGGCTTTCTTCCTTATCAACATCTCCCACTGCACTGATCCAAGCCACGTGAGGGACAGCAGGTCTCAGCAGCCAAAGCACCGTGACAGCAGCAACACCCTCAGCCCCAAGGCTGCTGGGCAGCAACCAGCCCAGAAAAAGGAGACACAGCTGGTGCAACAGCTGGCTGTCTAAATCTGTAACATCCAAAAGATTCTGGCATGCTCATGCACTTCTGTATTTTCAGAGGAAAACATCACTTTTCCCCACTTTGACTGTTAGTGGCAGTCACAGCATTGGAAGGAAGGTCCAGTCACACCTATAGAAAGCAAGCAAAGTTCCAACCTTGCACATTCTATCAAGAAAGTGAGGGAGATGAGAACTTGTTTACTCTTGAATTTGGGAAGCTCTTCAATTCACAAGGAAGGATATACGTGAGAATATGAACACTGAATAGAAAGGGATGGGAAAAGAAGGGGTGTCTACCTTCTGGCTCTATATGTTGTTATGAATTAAATGTTGAAATCATTGGTAAAATTCAGGAAGCACTTTGCTGATTTCAGACATTGTCAGTTGCTCTGCAATTTAATATAGCTAGACATACAGACAAAATTAGGATTTCTGCAAAGCCATTGAATTTTTCTATATCTACATATATACATTTTTACAATTGTATAGCTGCTTCTCTGAATGCATCATGAATTTTTAAAAATGCAGACTCTGATTAAAGTATTTGCTTATAAGTCTTCAATACAGTGTACTGTGCCTACACATGCATCCTTCCAAGTACATACGTGATGGCAATTAAGAGGTCTGGGTCCTCCTCCTGACAGAGAAAGGCTATCAGCAGCTTGTCCCAGACTTTGTCTACACCGCTACCAGAGCAAGAAACAAACTACTTTGGGAGAGACTTTTCCTTTCTTACAAATGGGGTGTTTGTGGCTTCCAGTTGCATGATACAGAGGATTCATAGTTGGAGTTCATCTGCAGCAGGAGTGAGGCTGCCCTGAAGCCACAGCCTTGAGCCCACATCTCTGGGGTACTGCAGGCAGCATTGTTTGAGCTGTTAAAAACCCTGACTGCACGGTGCTCCCACACAAGGTATTAAATAACAGCAGAGTTAAAGATGCTTCAGATCAGAGCCAACATAGCGCTCAGAGTGCCAAGGACACAATGTATCTTCAACCTAATTGGTTTTGCCGTGGCTAACAGGCCACTTCTAATTTATTTTTTTTTCTTTTGAAAAGCGGAGCACTAAGGATATAGGGCTTAAAGGCTTGTCTTACTCGGGAAAAGAAGCACCAATATTAAACTAATTCCCTGTGTAGACACCCTTATTTCAGTTTAAAAGTGCCTTTCATTGAATTAGCAAGTTGATTCCTTGCTGATATAAACTCAATCAATACGAGGAACTCAGAATGTAAATTTATTTCCGTGATGGGGTTGCACCAATTTCTCAAACATGTCTTTGAAAACCCATTTAGTTAAAATCAGTTGTCTCTTCAGATTGGTAAATCTGCACTCACTGAGGATTTGCAGTACAACATTGTGATCAGCTGGAAAATTAATCACTTCAGTAAATTGTAAAGAACTCTTGACTTTCGTACGGTGCCACCCATTAGAGCTCTGAAAGCTGGAAATATCAATAGAGCTCGATCAGCCTTGCATCTGGGTTCTCAGTCCCCATTTTCTAAATGCAGGAACTTAACTGTGGAGAGACTGAGAGGGTTTCTAGGGTCATAAAAAAAAAAAAAAAGTATGTGATAAAGCTGCAGAGAAAATGTAGTGATGTGGTTTCAGAAACAGATCAATGACTCTGAATAGCCCTGGTCCTAGCACCTTTCAGGGACCTTGTGTGTAAAAGGTGCTGGTGCCTGTGCGAAGGGTCATCAGCCCTTTCAAATCAGATTGCCAGAGTTGACGGGGCCTGGAATAACTGGTCTGTAATCTCTCATTTGAGTTTTGTAAATACAAGACTGGCTTTTTCTTTTTGAATGAAGATCTACCCTTGTAATAATATCACCACTTTAGTAAATGTTTATATCTAGTGGTATCCTTTAGATATAAATATAGACATTCTAGTCTCAAATTCCAAGGCAAAAAGGGTATTCTACCACTTGTTATGGCTACACCAAGTATATTTTTTTCTAGGGTAAACATTTCAAATGTTACTCTGTGAGCAGAGCTTTTTAGACTCAGAAGAGGACCACAATGACAGTATTGATGCAGTGCTCTCGGCCATTTCTGGAAAAATGATTGTGCTCCAACCAACCACTCTGTCTCCTCATTAGCTTTAGCAAGTTTATTAGTCTAAAGCCCTGAAAGTGGTGGATCTGGTTATAAACAAAACCATACATTAGCTCTGTTGGAAAAAAAAATAAATAAAATGACAATATCAGATCTGATGAGCTAATGCTGATCTCAGATCAGGCAGTGATTTGGATGGAGTGAGTAATGCTACAGTACAACTGACTTCAACGTGACTGCACAGAAAGTCGACCACAGCTGGGATTTTCACCATGGAGTGTTTGCTCACTCTGTTGTTGAGTGATGCCACTAAAAGTTACTGAAACTTGAAACACAGTGGAAATGCTTTTAAAGCCTGAAAAACCCTTTCTGTCCTTTGCCATATATCCCACCCTTATGCCTTGAATTCTGTTATCTAGAATTCAGTAACACCAGTAATTAGCCAAAAGTTTGGACATTTACAAAATATTAAGCTTCAGAGAAGTTTAGCTGTTCTGTGCAAATGCTGTCTACAATTAAGGCAATTAAAATGGGAAGATTGAGGCAGAAGTACTTGAAAAACATTTGCAGACTTATCAAAAGTGACCCTGTTCCCAGAGTACCTGGGCACCCCAGCACCGCAAAGTCTCTAATGGGTTTCTTCTGAAAGATAAAAATACTGCTCTCTCTTAATTTTGGAGAGAGAAGTCTAAGGCAGAAAGAGATGAACATGACCCATTCAAAGTAAGGTGAGGAGTCTGTTGTAGAAAAGGGAACTTACCTTAAAGCTGGCACACGCATGACTTTTTCCTGAGGCCTGTTTTCCCCACCTGGAAAGCTTTGGAGGGCTGTGAATCCCAATTTGTTTAAATACCCTCAGGGGAAATTGTCCCACATGTCCTCCCACTTGTGCCCATTTCTCCCACTCCTGCAGCAGCACCTGTGGGGAGAAGCTGCCCCAGCTGAAAGCTTACCAGCAAACCCCACTGCACTTCCAGGTGCAGTAGTTCCCTTCTCCAGCTCTCGGTGTGGCTGCAGGGGTGGTGGTGCCAGCAGAAGGGAAAGGGAAGGCGCCAGCTGAAAGATGGGAAAGGAGGGGATGTGTCCTGTCAGCAACAGCCCCAGCGTTGATGGGAAGGTCAAAGTTTGATAAGGGGGCAGGGGACATGGAATTATGCTCAGTTTTCATCATGAAGCTGAATGTTGCTGTTAGATGGCTTGGAGGGCAAAATTTCAAAAGATCTATACCAAAGCTTTTCAGTAAATGTAAATGATACGTCACCACTGGCAAATATGTCTGATTTAGTGGAAGTATTACTTTCATCCTTGTAAAACTGGTTTTGTAGACTTGAGCTTAAAACTAGTTCCAAGAAGATGTAATGGCTGCATCTTGGACGAGGAAGAGCACATACTGTGCTGACATGCAGCACACGGGAAATTACAGAGAAGTCTAGTTCTATCTATATTATATCCACATCAGCATCAGTGGATCATTAAAGATAAATTAAAACAGTCATGTACCTTCATCACAGTAGCTGATGAGACTGGATCAATAAGGGCAATACATCTACTGTCCGTATACGGTTTTTTCAAATTTATTTTTACTTCATGGACTGAAAACAGCTCCAATAATGAGACAAAACTGCAAGAGACTGGAGGCAGTTGAGAGGAAGTTCTTCAAGAGTTTGTAGGAAGAAACAGAAAACATTTGAAAAGATCAGAGACTGAGTTGGAAATCAAGGCAAGAGATTGACTTCAATTAAAAAGATAAGGATGATGATACAACAGACCACATATGGACATACATGACACACAAAAAAGAGAAAAAAAAATTACTCAAGGTCTAAAAGCTGACATCAAGTCGATGATGGGACATTGCATTAAATTAAGCTCTGTTTAATAGTGGAATGATCCCTGAATGACCAGCAATGGCACAATGTTCCCCAGAAGCAGCAGAACACTCTAGAACATCCAGAGAAGATAATTTACCTGGTTTGGATGAGAACTAAAATGCCAAAGGTTTTTACAGCCTTAAAATTTTATGGGCTGGCTATGGAAATAGTTAGAAATAACCATCACTATTACAAAGTTCTAGAAACCTCAGGAATTCAGTTTTGCCAAAGAATTCAGTGTAGGTTCATTCTCTATGTATTTAGCACACTTGCACATCCAACACACAAATTTATACAGGAAGAAGAGAGAACAGACAAATCAAACACACAGAAACTGTAGAAATATGATGCACTTGCCAAGACTGAGACACAAGTCTTCACAGGGGTCTGCTTGTAAGCCAATTCATATTTGAGTCATGAAATGACAACTAATGGAAATTAAATATATACAGTAAAATGCATGTGTGTATTCACCTTTGTGACAAAAGTATTAATACAAAGCTACAATATTGAGATTGTCTAGGAAAACATCTTGTCCTAGAAAAAGGGCTTTGTGTTCAAAGGACTTAGAAAATAAACTCCCTTTCTGTGGAGCCCTGCCCCCTGGGATTTGGCATAAGAAAGAAAAGAGAATTTCTAAGAAATATCGGGTTTTCTTTGCTGGCATGTTTTTCACTTTGTTCTGAATGGAAACAACTTACGCTGAAGAGGTAAATTTCATTGACTAGATTTTCCTAAGTGTGAGTTTAGTGGAGAAAGCAAAAGAAAGCAAAGGATGTACTAAATATTACTGCCTTTTACAACCTCTTTCTTCTATTTTTGGTGAGCATTCAACATAATTCTATTCCGTGAAAGCTGCCAATTCTTTTTTACCAGATGTACAGATGGAGAATGTCAGAGGAAATGTGTATGGCAAATTAGGGTGAACTCTGTGGCCTGAATGTTAAATGAGAGGGCAAATTATGCAGAATTTATCTACTATTTCACTGCTCTCATTTGTGATTTCTTTGGGCTGGGCACTTTTATAAAACTGTCCTGAAGATATTATCATAATGGA
The DNA here is from genome assembly GCA_013400375.1 of Thinocorus orbignyianus. NCBI lineage: Eukaryota > Metazoa > Chordata > Aves > Ciconiiformes > Thinocoridae > Thinocorus > Thinocorus orbignyianus. The sequence goes on along the minus strand of VXBW01006173.1, from coordinate 354,486 downwards.
ATATTTTGCATAATAGAAAACACCAGTCACCTCAGATCTTCTTTTGCATGAGAAACCCTTGATTAGGAAAATAATAGGATGGAAATGGAATTTGTATTTATACAGGCATGCATCAGAGCCAAGGAGAATGGAAGCTGACCCTGATACACTGGAGAACTGACACAGACGCAAAATCTCTCTCTTTACAGTAAATTTAGCTTAGAAATAGACTGGGAAACAAGCAGGAGTCATTTGAAAGTCTTTCTACACTGAAAAGTTCCTTATCCATGAGAAAAGTATCTGTGATATACAAAAGATATCACACGTTTTTAATTGATGCATAGCTCCTGTTACACTGTAAGACCCACATTAAACCACTGTGAAAACAAGAATGTTTTGATATTGAACAAAATGGTAAATGTTTTCAATTTTCTATCACACATCTGCTTCAACTTCGGCATCTTATAGTCTGTAACTCCATTGATGTACAGTTAGAAACAGAGAACAAATATGCTGGCCTAAATCAGCACAGCCAACCACTTACAGAATTAGGAGCTGGATTATTATTTTCAGAACTGAATACAGCCACACTCCTGTACTCACCTGAATTCATGCTCACATCTGCACGTGTGTTTATAGGATTGATGCTGATGTCATCAGACATGTAAACCCAATGTATTTATTTAAGTATTCAGTATTAATAACAAAGTTTATTTTGCAAATTTAAATAAAGAAATGAACTCTCTAAAGCGTACAGTAATTTGGAAGACTCTGTACCTTGAGGGAAATTGTAAAATCAAAAGTTAGATGTTTGTAATTGTTGCTTTCTTGCTGATCTAGGAGCACAATGTGCTCCCACGTGGCTGGATTCCAACGTGGAAGACAACAACATAACTTTATTCCTGTCAGTGATCTCGAGAGCACAGAACAGCTCTCTGCCAAGATCGCATTGTGTAGAGGTCTGTCTGACATTGATTTTGGTTGATAAGGATCCCAACACAGCTGGTTTACAGGAGAAGATGCTAATACAGCTGCTTAAAATGCCTTGCTTAAAATATGCTACCTGTGATGGGAAGATAATATTGTGGTAGTTATACATGCTGGGAGAGTGCAAGCGCTAATTACAAATGTGCTCATGCTTGTATCTTCAGTTGTCCTGAACTAAAGTGCATTGGCCAATCTTGATACTTGATATAGCCTGGGAAAAGAATCAGTATATTGCTCCAAGAGACCTCATCTCAGTGTGATAAGGATAAAATCTTAGACTGCCTTTGGTTTTCTGTTAGCCATTTCCTCTGTGTCCCCCTCACTGTGATTTGTTGAGATGATCTGAGCCTGATCTGAAGGCTCTGAACATCCAGAACTGCCATTAAGGGCAGCAAGGATGACTGTATCCAGCACCCCTCAGGATCAAGCTTATCATTTTTAGCTGTAAATATCTGTATGACTAGAGCTACATGTGCCAGCTTTGAGATAATGTCATGATTTCATCGTGGTCAAAGATCTTGAAAAAGCAAAGCATGGCTAATCTCTGCACAGAGTCTGTTCACGTTATTATCTTAACAGTAAACTCTCAGCTGATTGCATTTTGGCCTGTATCAGTTTTTTCTAGCAACAGATAAAATAATTTCAGTTTGCTCAGGAACACACCCATCTGAAGGCACAGATTTACAGAGCAGACAGCTATTACTGATCTTTACTTTTGAATATAAAAAATGCACGAAAGTCGTCACAACATTTAATATACATATATGAACAATGGCTAATGAAATCTATTACTTCAGCTTTTCAGTGCCTGAAGAAGCAGATTTAATACCTGGAGTTAGTGCTGCAAATTGCTTCACTTGGTTTCAGGCGAGCTGTAAATAGACGGACTGATTAGAAGACAACACAATATAATGATCATACATAGCATGCCTGCCAGGGTCCCCTACCTGAACAGAGGTATAGCTACTTTCTTTGAGGAAAACTTTGCAATGTATTAGACAAGGAATCTCCCCTCTTCTCCCAGAGCAGGAGTGTGTCAGCCAGACAACCCCCTGCTAGCAGTCTGAGTGCGGAATTACCTCCGTCCGTGTTCCCAAATGCTGATTCATTCGCCCTCTCTGAAGTGCTAGCAGTAAGTCCTGCACTGAGATTACATACATAATGTAAATATTTGTTCCCCCACTCGGCTTCCCATTAATAAATTATTGTCTCAAAGCTGCACTTAATCCATTATGATAATAGTTTAATGTGTAAAAAAAAAAAAAAAAAAAAATCTGCAAAAAGATGTTCTGAAATAAGAACCTGAGTTGTACCAGAGTGTGTTCAGTCCATGCTCAGAGGCAGCTACAAGCATGCCCCTGGATTACTCCCATAAATTAAAACAAAGCCAAACTCTGTAATGACACTACTTGCAAATGCAGCAGCCTTTTTTCTACTCTCCCCCCTCCCAGTAAGCTGATCCTGGATGCCTTTTAGCCAGCCCCAATTTCGGTGTCTCCTCTATCTGACCCAGTGAGAAGCACACAAACAAACAGGGAAAGGCAAGAAGTTGTGTGAGCTGTGACGTGGTTGTTGTTACTAGGGAAACCACTTCCTTTGCATGCATGTGTTCAGCAGAGCTGGCTGGCTGTGTCTCCAAGTCCCAGGCAATGTCATGAAATGAATGGCAACCAGGAAAATAAACCCAAACCAGCACAAAATACACTACAAGTGTCTGTGACACTTAAAATCTCATTTTGATAAATCAACCCTAAGCAGAAGTATCTTCCCCTGTCCTTTTATAACAAGAGTTTGTGTGTTTGCAGGTGGAGTCACTCTTTTCATGTGCTACACTCTACTCCCCTTTCCCTCTACATTAATACAATGTCTGTTAAAGCAATTAGTAGTGATAGGCTAGAATTAAAATCATACGCCCAAATACCTACATTTTTTGGCTGTTGATCCTAGCTCAAATTTCAGTTTTGAAATTTCAGAAGCAATTTCTTCATCCAAGGGCAGAGTCAGTGCTCTGCTTTGAAAATCTGATTGTGGTGTTTGGACTCATCTCTAACAGACACTCTCTGCTCCTGTTTGATGGTAAAGGTTGTTAGTGGGATTTTTTTAAGATGTAGCTTGTTTCTGAGTTGTCACAAAGTGTGTGACTGACTTACAAAACAGACCTTAGGAAGCATCTTTGTATCAAGTGGCTGCTTTCCTGGATTCTATCACAGAAAACAGGGCTGGAAGTGCTCTCAGTGTATCCAGTTCATACACAGAGGATCACCAGTTCTTTAACCTCCCTAGTGATGGGGATTCAACGCATCCCCTCCTCAGTAGGAATCCCACAGCTGATAACTTGATGTTGCTTCTCCTCTCTCTCTCTGAAAATCTCTGCTGAGTGATAAAGCCCAGAGCCAATTGCACACCCCTTCCCTGAGCACTCTCAGCCACAGGCTGGCAGTTCCAGTGCTCCTGTTACTGCAAAACCAGCTCTGTGGAACTGCTCTCCCCCCTGGACTCCAGGCCAAGGTTTGCTCATCCACCAGAGGTCCAGAGTTGTCACTTAAAAAACTTCCCATTCCCCAGGATCTCAACAACCCCGAGCCCAGCCAAAACCAGTCATCTCAGCAGGTTTGCTCTCATTTTAGAGCAGAATGAAACACAGAGGGGAGATACAGTGAACAGCATAACTGAGCATTTCAAAGTTCATGCACTGCTAGAAACCTTCTAATCTGACTTTTCAGAAAACAGTACACGTGCATTGGTGAGGCAGAGTTACAGGCAATACCATGAGAAGGATAGTAGTGCGTGTGTTTTGTGTTTTGAAAGAAAAGAAGGGGGGTAAAAGCAGCAGAGAATGAAGAGAAAATGCATTCTCCTATTGTAAACAGGATTTGTATTTGATAACAAAGCCCAGCTGATCAACCACTTCGGCCTTGCTGAAGCAGTAGTCTCACAAACAGAGTAATAGAAAACTTAAGCTTTAAATTGACATAAAAGCCAACACAGCAGCTGGATAAAGAAGACGATCCTTTTGACTCTAAAATAAAGTGATTATTAATACAGAGATACACCTGAGTATTTAAAAACACAGGGCTTGCATCAGTTTTCCCTTTATTTATATAGTTTATAGTTGTTTGGCCAGTTTCATGTCATGGTGTCTTGAGACCAAACTAATCATCCCAGTTTCTGGCATCTGCACTGTCCCATAGCTGCACACACTGGAGGATCCTAGTCTATGGCCAAGAGACAAGAATCCCTGAGGCCTCCAGCCTCACGGTCATTCAAATGGAAACAGGTCACTGCACTGAGAAACTTGAGCTCCTTGCAACCCTCAGGTGAAGGAAGTTAAATGAAAGATAAGTCTTTCTCTCCTGATAAAACAGTGGGTTTTCAAAGCTGCTGAATAACTGTGCTTTGTTGGGAAACACTTCCAACCAACTTTAATTAAACAGTCTAAATTAAGCTAAGAAAAGCAATTTAATTGAATGAAGGTGCAGGGAGACCTGGGAGATTGGGGAAGTGCTGAGGAACACCTCAAAAGAAAGAAATGTGCACGCTACAACAGCAATTTCTCTGATGGGACAAGGTAGTACTGGGAGGCATGTCAGAAAAATAGCTAGTGTGGATTTCTTCATTTTTCTCCTGCATTGCATCCTGCAGCTAGGAGCACTGCAGGCTGAGCCTTCATCTGTTAATCACTTGTTTGGGGGGCTACTACCAGAGAACAAAGGAGACTGTATGTGGGGAAAACAAACCAGGTAGAGACTGAGGATCCCATAAGAAGAGAGATTAACCAGCACCTTTTCTTTCTCTCTTTGTAGTAAATGTCCAAGTTAAGAAAGAAAAAAATCCACCTAAGGCCATTTCTCTAACTCAGGCTCCAGAGACAACTTTAAAAGAACTTGGTTGCAGTTTTTTTTCTTTCTCTGTATGGAATAAATTAATAAAAGATCAGGGTCTGGGGCAAGAGTGAGTTTGATACCGTGTTTTACTGATGGCATCAAGTCCGCTTCCATCGGCAGGTTTTCACACACCAGCACAAACCCCTGTTACTGCACCAGCTGTTGCCTGGATGTATCCAAGGGCAGAGTGTGGATCTAAGGCAGTGTAGTAAACAGGGCTGAAAGTATTGAACATCAGCAGCTGGGCCATTGCAAAGTGCCTTCAACTGTGTTGAGCTGGTGGAAGCCATGGCAGGTTTCTGGATGGATATGGAAAAGAAGTTTCAGTATCTGAAGGGAGCCTACAGGAGAGCTGGAGAGGGACTCTTTGTCAGGAAGCGGTGATAGGACAAGGGGTAATGGTTTTAAACTGGAAGAGGGGAGATTTAGGTTAGATATTAGGATATTTAGATTAGATATTAGGAAGAAATTCTTTCCTGTGAGTGTGGTGAGACCCTGCAACAGGTTGCCCAGAGAAGCTGTGGCTGCCCCATCCCTGGAAGTGTTCAAGACCAGGCTGGATGGGGCTTGGAGCCACCTGGTCTGGTGGGAGGTGTCCCTGCCCAGGGCAGGGGGGGTTGGAACTCAATGATCTTTAAGGTCCCTTCCAACTCTGTCCATTCTGTGATTCTATGATTCAATGAAGTTTTGGCCCTGTAGCCCTCAGTAGAACAGTAGGAGGCCATCTGGTAGCTGCAAATGCTGGTGGCTGGGCTGTATTCACAACTTGGGACTCTGCAAGTGTTGATGGCCAGGCTGTGCTTGCAGTTCAAGGTGCCTCGGAGACACACAGCAGGGAAGGGGATACCATGAGGGGAGCGGGAGGCCTGGCTTCTCCCAGCCACTCAGTGCCCACTCCTCCCCACATGCCCAGTTCAGAGCCATGGCTGATGGAAAGCCAACCCCCATTCACAGCTACATGTCATAAAACGGTTGAAATAATTAAGTTGGAAGGCGTGAGCCTTCCAAAATCCCCCAGTTCTACAGTAAAACAGCTCCTCCACCGTGCCAAACCAGCAGCAGGGCCTTGGTGTTACTGGTAGAGCCGTCCTCTGGCATGGCAGAGCTTCCATTCTCCATGGGCGGCCCTTGAAGGGCCATCAGGTGAAGGTCCCTCCTCCCCTGGCGGCTGTGGGAACCAGTGTGAGCGGCACAGAGCTCACTGCTGCTGGCTCTGCGCTGGTAGAAGAGTGGGGTACCTCTGGCCACTACTGGTGCTGCTTCCAAAATTACAGGTTCCTGCTTAATTCCAGATTAGTCACTCCGCATGTGTGAGTGCAAGCACAACAGCTGGCAGTGAAAATATGGACCTTGCTTAGATGCAAACAGGCATTTCTGGAAAGGATCTAGTGGATGTGGGAGACCAGAAGTGCAGCTCTTCCATGATTCATGTCTCCACCAAAGTGGCAGCTGTATTCCAAAACACACTGTGCTGGCTGCTTTCTGAATGTTCAGCAGATAGACAAACACTAGTGGAAGCCAGCAATGTACATAAGAAGGGCATGCTAGGGTTTTAGTGGTTTGCATTTATTACATGTAATGGCCCAGAACCGCATGCTGGGAGAGAAATATCTATAACATGTTAACCATCTATATGAAAGGGGCTATTTCAGTAGAGCGCTTACCTCCCAAGCAGAAAATTGCCTCTGCTTTGCTCTTTGCAGTGTGTGTTGTGAAAAAAATCACTGGGATATAGAAGAACACCTGAGACAGTCTCTGAAGTGTTTGACAGTTCTGTCTGTGTCTTCTGATGCAGCCAAGTGGCAGTCCATGTTCGCAGTGTTTCTCAGCGAAGCCGACGTGATGGTACACACAATTTCTCCTGCTCCATCCTGACATGATGCCAGGCATTTGGTCAACGAAAAACTCTTCACAGTCCTATCAGACCACAACACTGTCGTGTAATGTATCTGTAATCTTTCCACCTGTCTGTACAGTGAAACGTGAGTTGCTTTGAACACAGAAGTCACACTTTGTTGTTGTGATAAAATATTCTTTAACAGTATCTTGAATGCTCAGTCTTCACCAAACACCAAGTGAAATATTCTCTTGGGTGCTTGTGCCCATGCAGAGCTTTGAAAATAAAGAACTGAATCTGTGCCTCGGTTTTTGGGCTGGGTTGGCTATTTTTCATCTACAAAATGCAGATCTTTATGTGGTATATCCCAGGGCTGCGTGCACAGCCCATTTCATTAATGCATTAATATCTCTGAGCTCCTCAGGTGGAAGCTGGGGGCAAATTATTTTAATTAGCTGGACTGCAAGTTGAACGCCTACCCTTTTGGAACCTACTCTGTAGTCCTAATTCCAGTTGAAAGGTGAAGTTGCAATGTTTCTATGATACCATAAATCTCCTTAGGCTTCAAGACTGTACTAGGTTTTATAGCACTGCAGGATCTTGTTGTCTAGCACCTAAAGCCGTTAGGTCTTTTACGTGAATCACCGTATCAGTCCTTGGAAAATTAATTTTAAAATACATTTGGTTTTAGTTTAGCAGTTCTCTCAAGGCATTACAGCCCCAACAATCGCTACCGGGCCCTTTGGGAAACAGGAGGAGAGGAAAAAAAAAAAAAGAAGAAAAAAAAAAAAAAGAAGAGTATTTTTGGAATCACTTTCTTTTGCCCAACTATCAGCTGATCAGCCTGCACAGACAACAGTGAAGGGGCTGCAGGACTGCTGACAGCTATTGTTGTGCCTGCCTTCCTCTCAGCGTGACCCACTGCAGACAATACATAACACCACCTACAAGGCGAATGAGCAGTAAATACTTGGCCCTGGATTATTTTTTTTTAATCTCTTCAGGTTTTTTTTCTCTGATTTGTATTCCTTTATTCTCGCCCATATGCTATGTAAGCTTCTCAAATCTAATGTCCATAACACCACCCCCCACTGGTAGCAACAAGCCCTTCTGCTGCTGTAGGGTTTACTCTGCAGAGGTTTACAAGGGGAGGCATTATTTAGAAGCTGTGTGTGTTAGCCTAGTGGCACAAGGTTGCTTCCACACCTTCCCTCTGGTTTTCTTTTCTTGGGGGAGGGGTAGCTGCTATTCCAAAATGCAACTCTTGCTTAGCTGTAGCAGCCAGGCTAGTTTAGGAGGAAAACCTTGGGGCTAACCAGGCTAGGCATGCAGCCAAAGGCGTCAGGAGACAGCTTCAAGTATTATACTACATAATTAAAAGCTCACTTTCAGTATGCTTCCTGCTACCCAGTACTCAAGCAGACAAATCTTTTTCAGGTAAGAATTCTTGGTCCTCATTTGTATCTGAGACAGTTGTAGGTTAAAGCTGCCACACAGGTAGTGAGTCAGGAATACCAAACACATCATATACTCCGCTGAAAGCATGAATACAGACTATGAAAAGGTAACAGTTTCCTAAATTTACTCCAGTCAGTAAGAACTGGAGGTAAAAGAAAAATAGATGAACATGTGTTTCCTTGGTTTGGTTTTGTGCAATGCCCTTGTGTCATTCTGTGACAATTTTCTACATTTAAAAGTGAGGATTATCTCTTGAAGAATTCCGCCAGAACATGACTACCAGATAAAACCTGGTGAGACACTGGAGACCCACAATCAGACTAAAATTGTGCTAACTCCAAGGAAATGTATTTTCTGTTCAATTACTCCTAATCAGCAGGAGCCAAGACCGGAATTTAGGTCCTCCATTCCCCATATCCTAGCCCACTGGCTTCCCCATCAGCCTAGAGACTACGACTAGAAGCACTTGCTCTCCAGCCATCCTCCCACCAGACCAAAATGATGTTAAAACCAACAGATTCCTATAGACTCCTGCATTTGCTAAAACAACATATTCTGACATTTCAGTCAAATACTTTAACCAAGTCTGTACAAACTGCATTGATTTAACTTTCATTGTCTAAAAATAGGTCCTAGCAAGATGTCCGCACCAAAAAGGCTAGAAATAATGGAAAGGAGGAGAAGATACTGAATGCACATATTGATTATATTCAGTGCGAGTGAGCACTAGCCCACCTAATGCTAGAATGCACAAGTTAAGAATCCAAGCAGCACAGACTCACCCACTGATATAAATAACCCAGTGTAAAACAGGTGTAAACCACACTCCCACACCAAAGTTGTGAAAAATGCCTTTCATATATTTCATCTGATTTTTGACCAGAATTATCAGGTTTTTATTTCAAGAGCAGCTGCAATAAGCCAGAGCTTTTTCTCCATACAAAGGTATATTTAAATTAGAGTTGGTTGGTTTTTTGGCCAGAAAACTAGCCCTTCTATTTCAATTAAATCCCGTTGTACTGTAAATAGGTCCCTTGACACACAAGGGACCTGTGTTCCAAAATGGAAAGAGACAGCAATGATTACTAACTTCATATCAATGGGTGAAATGCACTGTGAGAAGACCCTCTGGAGCCAGCACTGCCATATAGTTTTGATTAAACTTATGTGTTTGACTCAATCAGTGCCTAATCTTTTCAACTAATTACTGTCTAGAGCCTGTCTGCTTCTAGATAATTTTAATTCCTTAAGAATCTGTTGTTTACAACCATTTCCTTGTTCGTTTTCTGGAGAACAGAAAGAAAGGCTTTACTCCCTGGGTTAGGTCTAAATCACACATATGAAAAAGGAAAGAGATTATGCTACACTTTATTCAATATGATGTTACAAGAAAACAACAGTTACAGCTGACAAACCATTACATCTTTCATAATACAGACAAATTACAAGGTGTAACAAATAATGAGACATTTATTTTACTGTACTGCTTACTATGCTGTTCTTCTGAAGTGTGTGTGTGTATATATATATTTAACTACATTAACATTGTTTTCATGTACCAGCCCTCTCCTTTTTATTTGTTAAAAAAAGAACACCTCTTAGTGCACCATAAAAAAAATCCACATGGAAGCTGGCAAGCAGGGATTTTGTATGCAGCACCACTGAAATGCATCTTGGGGGATGAGAATTATTAGTGCAACCTTTACGTTTAGGTTTTTTGCTCATGTGAAAAATGCAAGGTAGTAACGTACAGCCACTCCACCTGAATGCTGGTAGGGGAGAGCACTGTGATGCTCAGTAACTCAACGTAACTCTGTTCATGTGGAGTGTCTGCATTTTGCTCCCCCGTCGGTACAGCCTGAACATTTTATATAACAAATATTACAAACCTGGATATATTTGTAGATAAATATTTTGTATATGAGCATACCAGAGCATTGACTACACATTTGTTTGCGTGCACTGACACAGAGCACACACCTGCCCACACAGAATTTATTATCCTACCTCCTTACCCCAGGAGCCTGAAGTGAAGAACCCCTGCGGGCCAAAGAGAAAGAGAACCCCCCCTGCCTCTGTCTGCTGCAGATGGAACCTTCAGTGCTGCATGTGCTGATGACTCACCCTAAACCATAGTTCTGTTTAAAAACAATAGTGAGAACAGAAAGGACCCAAATGATCCGAGACACCATACAGTGATGTAAAGTCAGCTTCTGTGAACTTTAACTTGTGAGGAATCTCTGTATCATCCAGACCGTCTCTGTCACCATCTTTCCTTCCCCATTCACTTCATACCACATGTCAGAGAGCTAGAACATGCTCTCCCACATTTCTCTATGTACTACACCTACTGCCTTGTGGCTGCTCTCCCCTCTCTCAGCAAAGCCACATCCTCGAAGGATCATCAGGAAGGATCCACTGGGGCTCAGCCAAGCAGCAGGAAAATGTAAGTTATGCTCTTGCCAGCTATCAACTCCAAGGGAGTCCCACAGTTTCTCAAGGGCTGTGCCCCAGAGACTACTGGTCACTTAAGCTCGTTTTTTACTGCTAATGGTATGAAACACCACATTCCCTACACCTGCAGCACTTCTGGAAGGCCAGGCTACTTCTTCTTGTCCCTTTGAAGATTCTGCAGGGACCCAATTTGGGCAGGATGAGAGAAAAAGAGGGCGACGCTACTGATCTTCATTGGATCTGGCTCAAGATAACTGATGGGTTTTAAACAGGCCATTCCACAACTCTGAGAAGAGCTGTGGGCAAAACCCACTTCTGCTGGATGCTGGAGAGGTGGGCTAGCTGTCAGGGGGTCGTAACTGATGGGTGTCAGTCAGCCCATGCAGGCAAAGGCTCTGCTGGAAAAAGGCTGTACCATCAGTTCCCGAGTCAAAGGTGCTTCTACTTTCTCAAAAAAACTTGCCATTTTGCAGCAGATTTGATGTTCCAGAAAAAAAAATATGGCAGTGCTCAGGCAAATGGCCCTGGCTTGCTAAGTCTGGGTCCCCTGGGTGCAGGGAGAACATCCCCAGGTACCAGAGCCCTCACTGGAGAGCGGCAAAGCCAAGTCAGCCCCATGTAATTGCGGTGCCCAGGAAAGAGGAGCATAAGTATGAGATCCTGGTCACTCTTAATTGATCAGCAGCTGAGATACCCTCACTGCTGCTGAAAATCAAGTTACTATTTAGGAACCTAGATATTTATGCACTTTCCTTTGGGCAATTATGTTTGAAGATTTTTGGACAAACTTTATTTCAGTGGTTGCTTAAAAGTGGGAACAGGGAAGAGAAGATAATCTCATGCGCGTGTGTGTGCACACACAGACACACACATAAGCAAACACTCTGCATGAGTCACTATGGACAGTAACGTGCTGGCCTTGTGGGAACAGTTGGGGAATCACTCTCTATATTAAAACTTCAGATGTTTAGCTGAGCAGCATAATTGCTTGCCTCTCAATTTAAGCTGCCAAGTAGATGCATCTAGGAAACTACCCTTGTACTCCTAATTGAAGTCTTTGTGATATTTTCAAAAATTCTTCAGAGTTTTGCAGCAAGTTTTTTTTTTTTCTAAAAATAGCTAACTTTCATCATCAAACTGCACAGAATTTAAGTAGCAAAGATAATGTATAAAAGACTTTTCTCTTATAAAAAAAAGAAACATGAAACCCAAACCAATGATGTCTAAGGCAGTTTCAGGGTGTGATAAGTTCCTAAGTTCAGTGGTCGTTTTTCCACCCTCATAAACACAGGGGAAAACTGTAGTAAGTTCTAAACAGGACTGTGAATGAAAGTGACTGTCAGATGGCTTTTACCAGGTCCTGAAACAGAGATGTCATTGCCGAAAGTTGTCTTTGAAATGGCTGTGCAAATATTCAGAGTACTTCCATGGATCTGCTTTTTGAAAGGGTAGACTCATATCCTAGCTAATTAAGAGACCTTTCACAGCTACTTGTACATTCAAGGATTTGCCTTATTGGGTATTTTTTTTTCTTATTAAACACTACTGGTGTTTATTAAGATGGCAGTAGCACAAATCCTTTCCCCCTCCTTTCAAGCACTGAAAGCTAACCAAAGTGTTACCACACTTCTTAAAAATGTAATTCAATGCATCCAGCAAGCAAAGGATGTCAATTTTATGTGTAGAATAAGAGTATTTCTGTCCAAGCAGGACCATAACTCCGCATCGGTTTTTGCACCATACCCTGCCCTCTCTGAATGCAAAGCATTGTGTGTGGTCAGGGCAGTTTTATCACACCCCTGAAGACAATGTTTTCCCCAACCAAAATGTAGAAGGGGCTTCCTTCTCTAATATCACACAACTTTGTCACTTGTAAAGTTTGCATTTGAATGATTCATTGAGAAAAGCCAGCTAAAGACACAGGATTTGGTAGCGCCTTCCAATCATCTTAGAATACCTACAGAAAATAACTTGAAAGGTGCTTTGGTGTGGAACAGTAAACAGTTTGGGATAAGGAAAATGTTCCACTTGGCTTTGTATGTGGCAAAGTAACACAGCTGGATTTAATGGCTCGTTCAAGAAAAGGTTTTCTGTACCTTACTATCTGCCTTGAATTAAACGGAACTGTTTCACCATCTCTGTTTTCCAGAAAACATTCCAAAAGGTAAATATTGTGAGGAAAAACATAGAGATGTTTGCCAAGACCCATAAAAGAAATGTTCTTGAAGGGAACAAAACCATAAAGAATTCATTGTATATCTGTCAGCTGCATACATCTCATCATTTTTGCTTTGTCTCTCTCACAGGCCTATTTTGAACACTGGCATGCTACGTAGCCGAAGCGGAGTAACGAAATTCAAGTGTACTGAAGTAAACATGCAATTATTGCCATGTTTTTATGGTCTGAGGACAGAATGAAAAAAGAACCCACCAACACTTCAGGAACAGTGGCAAGGTGCTGTAATTGCCTGCTGATCAGAAAAGTTGGGCTTGCTCTAGCAGAACTACTCTTCCCATCGGCTGCAAAATATGCGCAACACAGGCCTTGATGCCACTGTTGTGTGGGGGTTTTTGTACAGTTGTTACTGAAGAAGTGTGAACACCAAATGCGTTGTCTTAAGGTATTTAAGACATTGCTGGTGAAAGCATAAAAATCCTTACAAAGATGCAGCACTGCAGTGGAAAATCAAACTAAATCAAACACAAGAGACTGAAAGAATACATGCCTTGTATCAGTAAGCAAAAGCTTAATCTTCACGTAGTTCTCCGAAATCACAAGGTGTCCAAATGCGTGCAAGGTTTTAAATAAACTGCAGGGGTAAAAAACAGGGTCTCGCCAGCTTCAATTTTCTTTTGAATGAAATCCACCACAGAGAAAGAAAGGAAACAGGCCGTGGTTCCTTCCTGGTGTCAGCCTCCTCGATAGGTTTTTGTTTCCCTCCTCCAAGCTGGTAAATTTAATCCTGTAAGGGAAAAACATAAATTGTAGTAAGCATCATGAATTGCATTTTTAAATTATTTTTACGTGGTAAAACATAGGTCAGTCAGTTATAAAGACACCATCTCAGAGTGAAGGACAACGTTTCAAAGCACTTTTAGAGCTGGTGTCTCAAGAAAGTGCACTTTAAAATGAACCAGTGTTTTCAGTGAGATACATTAATCCATATTCGTGTAGCCCTAATTGCTAATCTGCAGAGGTGCCATCAGCACTCAGATTCTCCATGAAAATTACAGGCAGCCATAAATAGCCAGTTGGCTCTTCTAAAGGCAGTCACACTCCATGAATGCAAAGGAAAACTGTTATATGCTGGCATTACAAGCTCGTTTTGCCCCCTTCCTCATTAAGTCCCTAGTGATGACCTTCACAGCAATGCTTGCAACTAGTTTATTAAACAGTCTCCTCAGGTTTACTTCCCAAGAGTTATTTGAGGTGCCCTGGGGCACACCATGAACATTTCTGCAAACACAACCAGGTTATGGAGCATCTTGGTGTGCTGCATTTAAACATACTCACCTTTATTTAAGTGTTGTTCTATTAATGAGCACCTAACTAAAACATTTCCTTTCATATGGCAAAAATAAATACTCTATCAATAGATTCACGTATGGTTGTCTTTCACTCTGCTGATGACTCCTGTTTGTATAGGCTCAAAGCAGTGATTAAACTTGCAGGAAAGTACCTTGATGTTTCTGAGATTTCCACAAAACAGGAGGCAGGCTGAGAAGGTGGGAAGCGTTACTCTCAAACAAAGCATCCAACAGATGCAAGTAGGGCCAGGTGAAGGCTAAATGAAGGCCAAGTGGGCTGCAGCCATTGGAAGGATTTTATAATTAGCATATTTAACTCTTCATAAATGCCAAATAATAAAGTGAGACTTTCTGAGAAATTCTGTCTTTTATAAAGTTCAAAATATATTTCTTTGATTAGGTTTTTATGACCAAATATTGTAACTACAGTCCTGTTATACTTTTAAAATGTAGTTGAAGGAAGTAGTGATATACAGAGGAATTTCAGCACTTAGGAACAGTGAAATACTCATTGAGCATGGAACTGGTTTGTGTCAGCATGTCCTAAAACTGTTTAAATCTCTGATTCTATGAACTGGGGTAACGGGTTTCTGGTGAAGTTGAAAGCCTCATGGTGGGCAAAGCCACCTCCCACCTCCTTCACAGGCACAAGACTTAGACTACATAAAACAGTAAACTGCCTGGAAAAAAAAAAAAAAAAGTGATTTGATGCCACTTTTCCCCAATGGTTCTGGTTGGGGAAAGCGAGAAGACACAGTGCAGCTGGAACCAAGGAAGGGCTGGTGGGCAGAGTCTCTCTGAAACTGTGAAATGCAGGAGCTGCTGTTTGGGAAGCCAGTGTGCGTGGTGGCCCCCACTGCCCAATTAGCACCTTAATGGCCAGATTGTTCTGATGCCGAACCTTCAGGTTTGGCTGCCAAGATAATTCCACTGTGTAGGAAATCCTTATGACAGCTCTGATCCAGCAAACAAGCCTGCTGGTTAGGAATATATACACTGGAAAAATACAATGTTTGCATTTGCTTCCCTGATTCACTGCATGTTTATTGATTATTCAAAGTGGAGTCAACAGATTAAATCCCTTCCCTCAGCCTGGGAGTGCCGTCATGGTTAGAGTCTTCTAGGTGTTGGGGAACAGAGGTCTGCCTGTCCTGGAGCAGAGGAAGAAACCCAACACTGATATGCCACTGCAGAAGAGTCCTGTAATCGCAGTGCTGTGGGACAGGAGACCTCCTTCTCTTTGCATTGGATTTGTGTAAGAGACATCAAAGAGACACCTACCCTAAAATGAAGGAAGAGGAGGGTGTCTCTTTGTTGACAGTAGAAAATCCACATTGTGAATTTTTAGATTGGTGTGAACCACTCTTTTTATTAGAAAAAGCATTGTTCCTTCAGTGGGGCACCTGAACCGAAACATCAGCTGTTCACTCAACCAAGACTCGAGGCAGGGTTCTCCACACGGTGCTGCTGGGCACTTCCCAGCTGGCTTAGGACTCTGATTTTGCATTTTTTACTATGTATTTTAGAAATACCCTTGCTTAGAATTGAATGCATTTTCCTGATCATACAAAGCACAGCTTTGCCTGGTGACTTGGCAGATTCTGTTCATAGCCTCTGGTAACAACTTCACTTATAAAAGTGTAAATTGTTAAAATGGAGTATTTACAACTTAGGTACTTTTCATTTTCATGACATCCCTACTAAACTAATAGAAGATTACAAGCAAGTTAATGGTGTGCTTGAAATTACCTAAGTCAAGTAAGTCAATTGTAGGTTTGTTATCTAGAGAAATAATCTGCTTCATACATTCTGTTTGCCCCAGATCCTGAATGCCATAAAATAAGCTATTAACCCACCTTCAAAATGGTGCAGGCCAGCTTCAGAATGAGGTGGCTGCTGATGGAACAGTGGTTCTAAGAAGGGATACTAAAGCTTGTAATTTAAACATTAATCATAAGACATGAGGTAGAGGACAGTGACTAAATCCCAATTATTTTTCTGTATTTTAATTAGTAAAAAATGTCCTCTCCTTTAAAAATGCAAATCAGCAATTCAATCCATGCTCCCTTTGGCAGCATAAGCATCCTTTTCTGTGTGCTTCTAATTTTTGCATAAATTATCATATAGGTTGGAGCTGTGCTTCTGCAGAGTCCTTCGCATGTAAAACACATTCAGAGTGCAGGTCTATTTATGTTGCAGCTGATTTACTATTACTATAAGAGTATTATTCTGCAAGGCCAGATTCAAAATAAAAATGTGAGCTGACAACTGGAGATACTGTATTTTCTCTGAGCTGAAACATGGGGGTATTTAAGACCATCAACAATATATTCTTTCTGCCTCTCCCTCCACCACACACGTGCACACCACAGACACTGTTCTTTCCCTCTAAAACCAGCATACTATTAACAGATGATTTTTTCCCACTCCTTTGATTCTAGTCTTTGTTAGAGAAGTCATTTTAAAAAACCAACCAAACATTATCAATACTATTTGCACTCAGATATCTACGTGCAACTCATTGCTATAAATATTAATAAACTGGATCACCAATACCCATAATGCAATTTTATTTTGACCTACATGCCCTATGAACTAGATATTTTTTGAATTTAATTTTTTTAAAACCAACTGTCAGCATCATGTGATGGAAGAGATGAAAAATGAAAATGAGCGTTCCTGCTGTGCAGGTGAGTGACCTGTGGGAGACAGCTCTGCCTGCCAGGATTTTTACACGTACCATTAGACACAGACCAATTGATTAGATCATCTTATACCTGCCACCAACTAGGCTCAAGAGACTAATTAGAGAGAGTACTGCCGGCATGGGCACCCCATTGACACCTAATTTGCTCAGCCAAAGCCTTTGGGAAGAATATATTATCTCTGCAGCTGCACTTCATACATTTCTGATTTGAGGCATAAGCAATAAGTACTCCTTCACTCTTTTGAGCAAACTGAGTATATAAGCCCTTAAGTGATAAATACAAGCAGACAAATTAAATCTGGCCAACCTCCCATAAATTCTTTCCCCCCTTCAAATATACATATATATATATATATACACACATACATACATGCATACACGTCTCATTTATCTCTGCCTGCAATAAATGTGCACAAATGCAAGCACAGAAATAATTTGTACATATGAGTCTGAACGTGTGGATAGCATGGATATAGAAAGACATTTCTATAAACATATGCTGTAAAATATGCAGTTGTCAGACTGTATAGAGTACTCTCTTTTGCAGGGCAGTTTTACTTCTGTGAGATTTAAAAGGAATGCAATTGTTCTAATACATGAAAAATAAATGATCTGCAGTATTATCAGCTCAGGCTCTGCATTACCCCATGGGCAAGGCTGCTGCCCATAACGTTGCTTTGCGTATCTTCAGAGGTGTTAATTTGAAGATTGTTTCAGTATCAGCTGAGCTTTGCTGAAAGCTCTCCTTTGATGGACTATACCTTGTTTGTGGTTTCCCGAGGAATGCTGTTCACTCAGGCTAAATATAAGATTACTAAAATTGCTTTCCGCTGGGCTTTAGTTTTCTCTAGTTATCCATGCCCCAAAATACGCAGGAGAGGCCAGACTTAAGGCTGCCATTAAAAATTTATTTAAAAAAGGAAATTACACTAGAAAAAACTACAATTTTTTTTACAAACTGATAAGGGTTTGAAGAGAATATTTCCCGCTATAGGCTTGTATGTGTTTCCTAAACTCAAACACAGGAAAATGGTGGATCTGCATCCCTTCCGAAATAGCACTGAAACAAAATGTCCTCTTCCCTGTGATGCTTCTACAAAGCAACTTTCAGGAGCTGCAGGAAGCTGAATTATTGCTCGTGCCAAAGCCTGTGTTGACAAGGTCAGTTTATCGTGTCAGCTGAGGATTCTGCATTGCTGTAACTAAGGAACATCATCGCCTCCCCCGCCTCACACAGGCCACATCTTTTCTCATTCCCTTCACATTTCTTTAGTGATCTTTAATCTCATTTATGTTCAAATGACACCTCTGGATTATCTTGGCAACTGCTGGCTGTCAGTCTTTCGTAGATGCAGTACTGTATGGGACACTGATACATTATAATAGTAATTGCTATCAGTCATTAGAAGTCAGTGACGTTTGACACACAAGTAACCAAGCATTTACTGATGGATTCTTCCCACCCTTTTCTGCCGTGTCTCAGCTACTCCATTGGAATCCTTATCCACACTGATCTCCCACAGTCTGTCTTCAGCAACGAATATTACTGTATGTTCTTTTCCACAGTTCTAATATATGAAATCTAATAAAGATTATATATAGACAAGTTCCTGTTTTCAGAATTCCGTTTCGCACAAGGAATTTTTCACAGATGGACTTTGCCTCTGAGCACAGCACCACATTTCCAAATAAAGGGATTTGTGCATGTGAGGTGACTGCAATTTCAGGCTGCATGCGAGGGAATGACCCTGAAAGAAGTGAGTGCTAGAAAGAAGTGAGTGCTGACCCTGAAAGAAGTGAGTGCTTCACAAAATAACAAGCTAGAATAATAACACAATTATAAACTAAATTATTTTATAAGTATATGTAGCATTTGTACATTAAATAAGTGACATAACCTTATTAAAGGTGAGAGGTCTGTGCCACAGTGGTTATGGGGCTGGAAAGTAGAAGCCAAGACTTTGGGTGAATCTGACCATAGGAAAGTCACATTATTCCATATAACCTCTGCTTTGTTACTGGGGCTGTTTTATATCACAGCCTCTGGGTTTAGAGTGTGTCCCCAGATGAGTGCCCAATTTTAGCTGGAGCCACCAATTCAAATTACATAAATATGGTTAAATTTAACAAAAACACCAATATCAGAACAACTGCAAACTTTGGATGTTGTTGAAATCCTTACTTGGACGGTAAGTTTTCCAAATTGTACCTTTATGTACAATAAGAGTCCGAATTGAAAGTCTTGCATCGTCTAGGACTTTGTCAACATGCATCCAACAGTCCAGTGTGGGAGGCTCCTTCTGAAGACTTACCCTTAAATTACACATCAGGTACTAAGTAGCATGTATACATATCAATAATTGTAACCCAACCATGCTTTGCACACAGGCCTCTTCACAATATTGTTAGTAATTTCTTCATAGTATGTCTTGCTAGGAAAAAAAAAAGCAATACAAGTCCTGATCCTCACTGTAATATATTTTGTTCACAATATTCACTTCCAATAATATTTGACAACACGATTGTTTTCACAGTTGATTTGTAAGTATACCTTCAATTTTTTTGTGGTGGTGGTAACTTCTAAGTTAGTTTTCTCCAAGCCTTCAAGAAAGAATTCTTTCCTACCCTAGCTGCCCCCAGCTGAAGTTTTTTCTTTGAGCTGAGAACAAAGTCCACAAAGCCTTTTACAATTACCATTTGAATAAGGCTTCACATGAAAAATGGCCAGGATTGAATCTACTACATGTCTTCTAGTTTTTGAGAATAAAGAACAGTCCTCTGTGAGCAAGCTATGGGAAAACTATACTTCAGATGAAAATACTACAAAAATAGCAGTGTTACTGAGCTCAATATACTTTGCAAGCAAAGCCATAGAAACCTTATTAAGAACAAAAAAGGAAGCTGAGGATTTTCGTAGACATCAAGACCAGAAAAATATTAGTGCTACTTGTTTGCAAGAACCAACTTCTCAAACCTGACTAACAGCCAAATCCTAACAAGTTCTTACATCCTCCTGATTGTTTTTCCTTTTCCAGAGGCTTCAGGGTTCGGTATGTTATTTATATTTTTTAATAGCTTAAAAATTTGTCTCCTCTGAAATTGATTTCCTATAAAGGCATGATTTTTCACTCGTGATTATATCAGTAGTTAAACTGAAAGATGTAAATCAAAGGTTTCCTAGATTCTAATATATAAGCAACCCAAACAAGCCCTTGTGTTTCTGTCCCCTGATTAATGTGATGTGTCTGAATTGCAATGTATCTAAATTGTGATAAGTGGTAAAAAAGCCTGCCAAAGAGGAACCAACTTAGCACGAACTAGAAAAATGCTGTCTCCCTGGATCTATAATAACAGAACCTAAACCTACAGCAGTTTTTACCAGGGTTTAACACAATGGGATCCTTATCCCAGCTATAGCACCCCCTCTATACACTGAAATAGACAAGCTCTCTCCTGCTAAACTAAGAACCCAAAAGGACGGGACGTTCAACCACAAGCAGCTGGGTGCCAGCGAGCTGAGCTGTGACAACCTTCCACTGTGTCCCATCTTTGTGGCACGGTCAGTGTAAGAAATCTCTACCACCCACAAACCTCACTCCTTATTCATGCCCTGCAATTTATGCCCCTTTCACCTGCCCTGATAAAACTATCTGTGGGACTGACTCCCTTCACACTGGATCACTGAAAGTATCAGCAGGGGGATTATTTTTAATGTAGATCTTCTCAGTGGTTACATATCAAATTTATAAATGGTTACACCAGTATAACTATGGGATTGGAAGCTGGTGAGGGAGGAGGAAAGAGCTGCCTCGATAAGGCCAGGCAGAAACACAGCACGCTGCTTTTGCCTGCTTATTTTTCATGGACAGCAGTTCCCTGATGCATTACTCCTAACAAAGTTTCATGTTCTGAAGTCTGAAGCCACTTCCCAACAAACGGCTAATTACTTTCAGGTATCCAGAAATACAGTGAAATCTGCCTTAGCTGGCCATATAGGGGAGCAGACAGAAGTTGTCGCATAATGACCTACTAATTAAAAAGGAAGGAAAGTATACTCAAAAGATTTGGGAATGCCAGTAAGATTGCCTAATAAGGATAATCTCCTGTACATGTTTCAAGGGAGCAGCAAAAAAGAGATGGCTGAGAGCCCACGCGTCTAACTGAAAGTTCCTTGGATTTTTTTGGTTGGTTTTCATTTTTTAGCAATAAAAATGTGTTGGCCTGCCAACATATCAAGAGGATATTTAAGAGTTTGTGAAGCCTCAAGTCAGATTTTATGAGAGCTCAGAGACTTTAGAAGGGATTAGAAAAACTTCAGATTCTTTACAGGTCTGTAGCTTTGAATGAAGAACACAACTGTTAGGACAGCACTGCAACCCTTAAGAACAGATAAAATTCGTCAGCATGCAGGCATCACATGCTGAATCTGAAGGACCTTTCCCACAATTATAGTATATTAAATAAACAGCAAGTTTAAGTAGCAGACGTATTTAGATTTTGGAATGCATTTCCAAATACCATTATGTTCAAAGCTCAAGCTACGTGTCCACCCATATCATGAATGCCATACAATGGTATTGACAGATCAGGAGGTCTTTGGAATTGACCTTTTCAAGCCTGAATTATTTCCCAGTCCAGGAGTTCTGAAGACTAGAACGGGGCAGGGCAGAAAAAAATCCCAGTCTATGAAATGCATGGTGTCTATACGGAACATTGCTTCCCTATAGGCTCTGCTGGTACTTACTGACTACTGTTCATGTAGTCCTTTCACCTGTACAACCCCCACTCGGGATTCCTGCTGAAAATCTATGACATTAGAAATAGCTACTGGCAGCTTCAGGCCAGCTGTGTCTTTTCCTGCCAGTTCCATTTTAACATACAAAACCACATGGGGCACTTAAGCAGAAATATTTCCCCAGTGAGATTTCTGTGGCACAAAATGGAAAAAATGTTCCAGAATTGGCACCTCCACAGAACATCACTGCAGCAGTGAGGATATCCTATCTAGTATATAGAGAGATCACAAAGCAGCTCAGTGATTTTATTTCTCGGAGTTCCCATGCCGGCTGCTGTAAGAACCTTTTCCATATGTATAACTAAGATGTCCAAATATAACACATAGTTTGGAAATGATGTACTTCTCATAGACACAACTTTTAGAAACTGTGCAGCATCCACATCCTTTGAAAATCAGGTCTCCTTCAGATATTACAGAGGCTTCTCCCCTCCTGCCTCAGTTGTTTTTTGAAAGATTTATACATTTTTAAAAAGCAGTCTCACATACTTGAGAGGTTTCATACATGTGGCAGAAATAGTAGATGTCAAACCAGGTGTAACGTATCAACCACTCTGTGGTATGCAAAGACAGGGATCGTAGTAAGATGGAGTAGTAAAAGCTTTTTTTCCACTGCCATAACCATCCTTTTTCCTGTAACTGCAAGAAATACCTAATTGTTTTTTTGAAGCTCCATTATAAATGTAAGGTTTTGCACAGCTCATTTAAATAGTTTAAACGACACAAGGTTAAGAACAGGAAAGCCTTTCATCAAAGGTGGTTGGCCCTTTTAAAGGATTTCATATTATTTGAAGTTTACTTTCACTGCATTCTTTTACCTTGGCTACTTCCCAAGTGGGCATAAGTTAATTAAATAGGACTTTGACCCTTTAACCTTCCCTGTAAACTGCACCTTTCCCTAACTCTATTTAAACAAATCAGATAAAAACCCAATCATGTAGCAGACTGTATTTTTACAGCCGCGGAAACAACAAACATGTCTATTAAGCTTATTTGTAAGTACTTGGTAGTCAAAGCAACAGCCAAGACTCGTGGATGATTTTAATTAAAATAAATCTGGCTGGGTACATAAATTCATTTATGATGGCTTCTCTCAGACCGAAACTTCTCTGGTATTCCTGAATAGCACTGCACTACAGTAAGACCTCATCTGCTCGTGGCAACTGAAGCGCAACCCACCTGATTAGCCTGGATTCATTTTATGAGTCGTGGAAAGTGAAGCTAGTCCCTATGAAAAATAGCAAAGATACCAGGCTGAAAACTGTCACAGGAAAGGGACAGAAAGAAAGAGAAGAACAGATGGGCAGAAAATAACAATGCAGAATGATACCTGGCATTTCTGTAACAGACGTGCTCTGGGTCTAATTATCAAAAGAAGGTGAAATAGATGCACCAGGAGAAAACCGCGTTGCTCTCTACATACAGATACTGTGACTTTCTGCATACAGTTACCCCTTTTAAATACATACTTTTGAAGATGAACACCCCTGTTATCTCAGATTATAAGACCCTTCCGAAAAATGATAGCCTTCTTTTAATTTTATTTAATTAAACAATAAAATTTAGGTATGAAGGACAGTAACACATGAAGAGATGAGTAACTAGCTCACTTATAAAGAACAAAAAAGGAATTAAGCTGCCACTTAGTGCCCAAGTGCTGTGTTCAGGTCTCCACACAGGCAGTGACAAAGATGCTGCCACTGGAGCCCAAGCAGTGATCCCATCTCTTACCCCCCGCAGGACTTCAAAAATTGAGTTCTTCACAGAATTAAATCCTTCCAAAATGTCAGGTCTTTGGTTTGATATATTAGTAGTGATACCATCTAACCACCTCACTGGTGCTTTATGCTCTGATTTTACAGCCGTTTTCTGATAAATACTTTCATATTCAAGAGCATTAGATTTGGATCATTGATTGGGATATATTTGCCCATTTCCTGACACTTCTTTCCACCCACCTGAATGAACATCAGGAAGATGGTACCAACAGTCTTGTCACGCATAAGAAGCCCCCCATCAAGGTGTGCACAGAGAGCAGTGCCCACGGGTGGGGAGGAGGACCTGGGCACCGACTCCCATCTTCTGAGGCACCACTGAGCACTCCGGGTTTTTTAATGGCATCATGCATTGTGTTTTGTCCACCTTTGCCAAAATACATTAGGTTGGGGTTGCTACTGCACACAGGCTGTGATAACGAAGATCAAAAGGAATAAACTCCCATTTTTCACGTTGCACAGAGGTGGATCATGCACTCTCCCCAGCAAGGTTTCTCCGCTATCCGTGAAACAGGTTTCTAAGAAAGGTCTAGCAGCAGAGCATGCCCGACGTAAAAAACAAAACAAAACAAAACCCAAACCAAACCAACCAATCAACAACAAAACCCAAAACAACAACAAAAAAGTGATCAAAAAAGGCAGTGGAAATTCTGGAAATGACAATAACGAGTTTAAAGGCACGTCAACAGACCGCGACTCTCCCTCCTCAGAACATACTTATCTGTGCAAGCAGTAAGTGCCAATAGCGGTACTGTAACTCAGAGAGATACACACTGTGCTTTGAAAGGGCTTCGCACAGAGTTATTTTAATTATTTTCTTTATATAGTAAGTGAAGGATGAAAAAGATTTCTGGAGTAAGAAATGTTGTTAACTCACTAATTGCAGCTGAGGGACTTGGGGGCAGTCTGGCTTCTGAAATACCTTTGAGCTCATTTTACAGAACTGAGTTGGCAGTGCTCCTGTCACATGGATTTGAATACATGGCATCAAAACTTCCCTTATGCAGAAGTATAACAGACAACACTAGATGCTAAAATCATACCCTGGAAAAATTTAGAACACTGATACTTGAAACAGAGGATTTTTATTAATTTAAAGAAGTTAATTTTTCATTTGTAAACACCCACTTAGGAGGTGATTGAGTTTAAAGTCGATGTGCAACATATACAGTACATTATTTATTTTTCAAACACAAAATACATATCCCTGCTGTTTTGAGAAACCACTGACCCTTAAGAGTCAAAGCAGGGCTTGGTTCCTCTCCTTTGATTCCGGGGGCCCCAAAATGAGGGGGTTATGAGCTTCCCTATTTTTTTTTTCTTGATATTCAACACGCTTATGGCTTAAGACCAACTGAATAGCTGGGGGCAAACCAGGTGTTGACACATCGGTGGAACTACCAAGGAGACTGCAGGAAAAAGCCAAGATGACAGCCAGGGAGCCCAGTGTCACAGGGCAGACAGGGAGAGCAGGCTGCAGCTGAAGTCAAGCATCAGTGCAGCTACAGACTATGAGGTCTCCCAGCAGAAGCTGCTATAATATGGAAATAGATTGTCAGCCTCCAGGCCCATATGTCATCACATCGAGCTAAGTTGAAGCTGCCAGCCTAAAATGGGCAATTTCACACGAACTTGGCAGGGTGATTGCCAACACAGAGCTTGTTTTCCACTGGTGCCACCCACTCTGCTAATCCAGTTCTGCCTCCTGATTTGCTTTTAAATAATAATGAATGCGGCAGATGGGAGGGGAAAATGATCCTGGCAGTTAAGCCAGCGTACAAGTGAGGCTTTTTGCTTTTCACATATCCTGTGCAAACTAGCTCTAAATGCAATGCCAAGTGAGTAAAAGTCGCTAAATGAGAAAGCCAGGATTTGCCAGGCTCTCAGTTATTCAATCTTTGACCAGGACAGTCAGGGAAACAAAACAGGCAGAAGAATAACATGTTGAAAGAGACAGAACCGACTTTCATAACATTACACTTCATAAAGGAGAGGGATAGACTCCTCTTCTCATCCTTGCAAATGCCATTTTGGTTTGGTTTTGTGGGTTTTCTTTGGTGGGGGTGGAGAGAAGATAAGCACCGGAGTAATATTAAAAATACCTTTTGCATCAAGCACCCAGTGATCAGGACAGGCATTACCAAGCACAATCCCATGGCTGACAAGGAGAGGGAAAACAGGCTGAAGCAGAAGGTTAGGTTTCTTGACATGACTGTCAAGAAAAGAGGCAGAAGACGACGTAGAGTCAGAGGGCAGACAACAAAAAGCATACAGCCAGGGGCCTACAGGTCTTTTCAGCAGTAGCAGGAGGACCTGTTATTCCTGGGTCACACAACATTATCTCTGTTCCAGCAAACAGCAGGTAAGCTTGTTTGCACAGTGCACCGTGTCTCCTCTGGTGTCATCCTGACACAGAGGATAATCACCTCCTGCCGACACCTGCTGGCCTCACACTGGGGGTTGGAAGGTACGAATCCCACTGACAACACATCTCAATGAAGGTGAAAAAAGGCGTCAATACGATTCCACACACGGAAACTTTTTTCTTTCACTTCCTCAGTTTCTGAAAATTCGGGAAATGACATGTCTTGAAAGGATTTAAAAATGCTTGTGCAATACTGCATCTAATCACTTCTACATCTGTAGCAGTCTTTAACACATGATCATTGTCTTGCCCCATGTGAGACCCTTGCCACGTTCACTGCTCAAACTATACGCCGCTTTTGTAAGACAAAGAGTTTTACTGAACATAAGACCCTTGACTCCTTTATTGTAGAAGCTGGAAGGTCCTAAGTAAGTTGAGGTGGAGAGGAGAAGTATAAAAGTTTCAGTAGCTGAATGCCTAGAAAGTTCCTTGAGTCCTGCTTCTGCCATAGTTCCTACATGATGCTAAGAAAGTTTTATCAGAGATCCTATGTGATGCTAGAGAAGTTATATTAACCTATTTTATTTAAATTTTTTTCTAAAGAAATCCACATGGCAACTCTCATTTTCTGTATAATCCAAGATGGTTCCCAGTTTGCACTGCTGATTCATTGAACATTCACTGGTCCAGCTGGAGACAATGCAAAATTAAATCCAATCTGAATATATTAAGCACTAAAAGATGGTAGGAGCTTTGAGAAATCAGGTAAGAAAAATTGATTTATTTTTAACAATTGCCATTTTGATACATCTGCCTCAGCTTCTAGTGTGTAAAACGGACACCTCCACACCATCTCAACTCATGGAGTTACTTTGAAGGTAGTTCCCAATGCTGGTAAGGACCTAAGATACAATGCATCATGAAAAGCCTCCATGGAAATTAATAACTCCATACCTGGTGCAGCCTATGGATGCTGTAGCCATAATGCATAGGATCAAACACTGAATGATGAAAAGAAACATTAACTATCCATCTGTGTTCATGATATGTTATCCTGTAAAAAAGTGATCAGAGGTCCCTGAGAAAGAATAGTATATGATCCTGCAAAAGGATGACTGTAGCTGAATGCATAAACCACAGGTGGAGGAAAATTTGAAACTTTAATTTTTGTATTTCCTAAGTACTATTTGAATTTCCCACTTTAATAAAGTTCTTGAAGCAGACTTTAGGAGAAGACAGTGTTGCTAAGAACTAATGGTACATCTTCCCAGGTAGTGACAAATAGGATCACAGAATCTTCATGGTTGGAAAGGACCTCTGAGATTATTGAGTCCAACCCTACACACACAAAACCCCCCAACAATCTTGGCCACTAGAGCATGCCCTGAAGTGCCACATCTACACATTTCTTAAATACCTCCCGGGATGGTAACTCAACCACCTCTCCGGGCAGGCCGTTCCAGTGCTTCACCACTCTTTCAGTAAAGTAATTCTTCCTAATATCCAGTCTAAACCTCCCCTGCTGCAACTTCAGACCATTTTGTCTGATCCTGTCATTATTTACCTGGGAGAAGAGGCCAACACGCCCTTCTCTACAACCTCCTTTCAGGTAGTTGCTGAGGGCAACGAGGTCTCCCCTCAGCCTCCTCTTCTCAAAACTATACATGCCCAGTTCCCTCAGCTTCTCCTCATATGACTTGTCTAGATCCCTCACCAGGTTGGTAGCTCTCCCACCAGCTTGGTAGCTCTCCGATGATTAAAAGATTCATAATATGAAATAAAAACCTTATTCAAATTTACTATTGGCTTTTATGTCTTGCAACTGAAATATTTTGTCTGCTTTGATGTAGCAAGACCATAGTTACATAATCTGAGACTGCAACCTTTGATAATACAGGATAACAGACATTCTATTGTGTAAAATTTATGATCTCTGTTGTTCCATCTAATGTAGGGACTATAGCATATGCCTTCTAAAAACTGAAAGAATTTCATACAGGCATCTGTACCGGCCTGATCTTTGTACTAATTAAATTAGTTTCCTGTTGAGTAAGCAAAATATTGGCAGCCATGAACAGTTGGGGAGACAGCTCAGTGGCTTAAGCACTGAACCATGAACTTTTCTGTTTACTACAATATTAACCAAGTAGACACTCTTGCTGACATTATGGGGAATGAAGAGCATTCGGTTAAGATACTTGTTTCATTTCTGTTTTTAAACTACTGATCTTCTTAAGGAAAGATTTTTAAAGATACAAAAAGTATTTCATTTGATACAGTTAACTAAATATACATATTATTTGCTTTAAAAATATATGTCAGTTAAAGATCAATTTGAACTTCAGATCTAAGGGGTCAAAACTAAGAAGGGAGCAATAAGTCAAAGAGCCGCCCAGCAAGCCAGCCCCATCCTGGGCTCTGTACCTCCGTTCTAATGACCACAAAAGGGAAAACTTCCTACAGTGCAGAGATCTTTGGTCCAAGCTCCTCACAAGTGGTTTTGACACCGTGAAGGAATAGGGCAAGAGACATCATGTCTCTGATCTTGTATTCTAGTGGCTTTCAGCAACTCTGGAGAGTTTACTATATGTCTAAATAAAGCACAACGATTCAGTTTCATTTTTCCTTGTGATGTAAGAACTCTTACAGTATTATAAATTGTTTACATTAAAATAGACATGCTTACCACACTACATACACACCAAGACTTTGTGGACATATATTTAGCTCAAAGCTAATCTCTGAGTAAAAAACTTTTCTGAAAACAGAGATTTATAAAAAGAAACACTGCTAAACCTTCAGCTGCAGGGACTCTAGCGGTTACTGCAAAACAGCATTGCAACACAAAACTTGGGTGATTTTGGGGATCACCTCATAAATCGTCCTTTGTCCTGTAAGTTTAAGTTTTCAGCCAAGAAAAACAACATCCTCTGTAAAATTAATGAAAACAAGCTGCTGTTGGCCTACAGAAAAATATTTTTCTTAATTAGATTTTTTGCTTTGAATCAAATATCCTACAGTTTGATTAAGTTCTCTTAGAAGCGACTAAAAATTAGAGCTTTGTGGCATGAACCTCAAAGGTGGTGTTTGCTTAGAGAATATGAACCCACTATGCCTTTGGAAGCTGATATTTAAAGGAAGAACAAGAGTAATATGCAAGACAGTTTTTATTATTTTCATTATGTCACTGCATAAATTTATTTTCAGGGCTTAGAGTTTGCAGAGAAATACGATCTGGCCAATGGATTTATTGGAAATAAATGGGCTGTATAAATGAACACAGATAAAGCAAGAATACTGGAATTCTGGTTAATTCCTTGAGGCAATAAATCAGGTTTTCTAAAGTACTTAATGCAAAATATCTGCATCAAGGGGTTAAATATATAAAATGTGAAAAGTCAAAGACAAGAACTAGATTAAAATGCTACAGGGTGACGGTACTGAAAACCCCGGCGTGTTCTGCTAAACAGATACCCAACAGCCAGTTACTGAGGTTCACTGGCTCCAAATAAACAGCAAACAAAAATCAAATTCCAGTGACATTCTGTGATAACATTTTAGTACTAAAGCAGAAAAATTCCTTGTGAGAACCAAGATATATGGACATGATTAAGCTAATGCAACTAATTACTCTAATTGAAAAAAAAAAAAAAAAAAGCCATTTGTCTCTATTCTCATTGCTTCCTTGTGGCCTCAGCAGTTCAGATGAGCCCTGTATCCTTTCTGGCAGACTGAGTCTGATCCCCAGCTGAGACGGCAGACAGTGCAAAGACATCTCTTACTAATTTAAGCACTAATTGAATCGGTTCCTATTCACCGAAAATCTCCCTCCACTCCAGAGTGACCACTCCAATCCAGCCTCTGTTATTCTAAGTTTTAAAGCTTTAAATTTTAAAGGAAATTTAGTCCAGATCAGGAGAATTCTTGTTCCCCACACTGGCATCTCCAGAAACTTCATTTGCTTCAGTAGGCCTTAATCACGTCCATAAAGCTAAATATTTGTTTGGCTACATTCCTAAATTGTGGTTTGCATGAACAGGAAATGAAAAGAGAGTTTTCTTTGCATGACAAATTACACTGTTCATCAGTGATGTTCAGCAAGGTCATATCAAATACTACTTCACAAATCAAGGAACACCCTCAAATTCCTATTTAGAGATGCAGAGGATTAGCTGTTGTACACATCTTTTTCTGGTTGGACAAGGGCGTCAGAATCTACTAAAACCCTGAAGATGGTTAGTATGTACTTGTTAGACCTTTTAACCTGAAATTGATAGTATAGAAGTTAGTTCCAAACACCAAAGTTTTCTTTTTTTCCCCACCTCTTTACTGTTAAATATACACATCTATATAATGCTCAACATGAAGTCATTTAAATGAATATTAGAATTTACTTCTATGTTATCTCTTCAATGCTTTGGTACCCTAAAATGCATTTTAACTGCTCTTATGTCTTGTTTTAATGTTATTATCTGGCTTTGGAGTACCCATACTATGTAGATAATGTCAAATCTCAGCCCAGCTGAGCAAGCCTTAGGACATTTTCTCACTTGTTATTTGGCCTCTTGATTATCACTCATGTACAGAAAGAAACTACTGAAAAATGCCCAGGGAATGGCTAATAGTCTCAAAGCTACTATTTTGCAGGGAAGATATTGATAGGATTAGCCAACACATCAAAAATGTGTGAACTGTCAATTGTGAATTGTGCTCATTACGCACACATTTGGTGAGAACTGGCTATTGTGGTTACCATGCAGTTGTCAAAAGTCATTGTAAAATGGCATTCTTTTGACAAGACAGTTTAACAGTGACACTTAAAAACACTAAATGAAGACAACAGAAAAGTGCTTACTTGGGAGAAGTAAATCTTGGGGGGAAGAAAAAGGGGATGCTTTAATCACTGTTTTTATCCATTTCACAAAGGTGGTACATTTGGTCCCCTGGGTCTGAATGTGTGTGAATGTACACAGAACATGCTACCACAGCACTGCTAATTTGTTTGGATCTGGCCTCTGAGGAACAGTTTGTGTCATCATGGAGCAAAAGCGCTGGTAAAAACGTTTGTCTTGATAACAGACCTCAAGCAGTTAACCTGCTCAGCAGAGACAACACAACTGGGCACCAGGATAACGACCTCTACCCAAATGGGGAAGGTACATCAATGACAGCAAGACAAAAGATGACGGTATCTCAGCAGGAAAACATTAGAAATAATATAACTCTTGGTACAGTATGTGAATAAAACACCTTAAGAAATACAATGCCAACCTGTTATTACTTAATAATGATTAAAAGATTCAGTATTTAAAAAAAACCGCAACTACAAACCCCTCAGCTTTGTCCTTCAGTTGCATTTTACACCCCTCCCTTCAATTACATTTTATTTTTTCCTAAACAAAAATCCTGATAAAAGTAAATCTACCATGTGAGTAAAAGTTACAAGTTAGATTAAATCAGCCTTTCTCATTTGATATATAAATTATTGGATGGCTAAGTTTTTCTGACTTCAGGTAGTTACGACACTACTCTTAAACATAAACCAGAAGAACTTGATGAGCCTTGTTCAGCAAGTCAAACTTGTCCTAACAGACAGAGTAACTAATTTCTTATGTAGATTATTTATGCTTAGGATGCCTTTCATTGTTTTTACTGAACTTCTTTCCTTTTTGAAAGGGATACACTGTGTCACATACCCATTATTCTTACCAGGCAGAATACCTTTAATATTCAGCTACTGCTCTTTTAGAGCCACACAAAGAGTTCTGAGTTTAAACTATTTATTTTTAAAGCAGTAGCATGATCAGACCTGCATGTTTATCTAAGGATCTTTACTTTCTGAGGGAGATTTTAGACTGTGAGGTTTCCTCTGCACATGGTAGGCAGCTGTCAGAAGCAGTGAGCAGGGCGAGGGGTCACCACAGCTGCTCTGCAAAATCACAGGGTTCCATCAGCTTCGCAGAAATCCTGCAGAGTGGGAGCTGGGAGACCACAGATTTGAGTACATTGGAGTGTGTATATAAGGTCACATCATGCCTATCAAAGTGATATCAAACTGGTATGCTGTACAATACATTTTACTGTGTTCTGTGTTCAAAGAAAATAAAAAGAGAACAGACATGTGTGTAGCAGACCACAGTTTAACACAGAATTTCACACTGTCCTTTCAAAGAGATGGATTTACTATGTTGACAAAGATGTGTTGAGATTTGTTGACTGAGAGAACTACATTTCATGAATTCTTCAGGTGAATGGGTCAAAATAATTCTCGTTAATTAAACAGAAGAGACTAGTAAGAAAACCAGATGTCCACATTTCCTGAATTCTACACCCTAATTCATAAACATCCATCCTTGTATACATACATCAGTAGTTTCCCATAAAATGCCTATTAGTACCTCCTCATGAAAATTCACCTTTATGAAATCAGTAGCTTTATCATCTTAGAGATAACTCTAAAACGAGGATAGATAGGTAGCAAACACACAGTTCTCATTTGTGGGTAGATACAAATCACTTCCAAACTTGCCTGTTTCAGAGGACAGTTACAGGATATCGAGTGTGGTATCTGTCATGTTGTAGACAATCCAGAGAATCTGGATGTTTGTAATTCTCATTGTTAGGCTGCTTCAACCAGATGAACTGAACTACGCTACAGAACTGATATCTTTACTGAGGAAATAAGGAAATGGGTAGGGCAGCACAGAATTTATTTTGGCTGAGATACGGAACAAATTAGATGACTAGACAGTAAATGATGTCTCATATTTCTGGCAGTGTTGTGCAAGCTGAAAGCTGGTAGAGGTATTCAGACAACAAGGTTTTATTCAAACCACATCTGTCTGCAAAGTTAAAAAGTTGATGACACTATAAGAACTTCATGCTGTTTCAAAATAGTTTACACAATTTTGCAATTACTGGTAACCACTTTCAGCAACAGAAAATATGAAATATAGGTACAAAGAATAAAACACCAAGAAAGTATCTTGATTATAAACTGCTCAGTTGTGAAGTATGAGTTCCTTAAACAATCCAAATTATATGACTTAGACTAAAACCTCCCAAACATCTGAACCAACAGGACTCTGCAACCTCCAAACCTCCTTTGAAAAATTCTGAAGTTTTACTGTTTAATCTGCTTCTGTGGAGAACCCACCATGGGCATGGGGACCACTTTAAGAATTGCTGATCCTGGCAAAGATTGCAAAGCTGTCAAAAAAAAAACCCCAAACAAACAAACAAACAACAACAAAAAAAAAAAACCAACAAAAAAAGTGCCACCACCTTACGCAGAAGTAAATTAAACCCCTCCCTTTCTCCTTCCCACAAATACCAACACCCACTTGCACAGTGAGCCCTTCAGTCTCTTAGTCACAAACGGTTCGTGGCTGGCACTCACTCACAGATGCAGTCGCAGTTCTGTTTCACAGCAGATCACCAGCCTGCCCTGGCCCAGCTGGTACCCAGCCTTCTTGGCCACACACATCCTCTCATTCATTTCACACCCTCCTCCACTTCACCTCTTCCCACGCTGAAGCCCTGTCTTCTTAACCAGACAAACGGGGAAAGAGCCCAGCAATCCAAATATCAAAGCAATTTACTGTGTAGCTTAATCAGCAGTGGCTGATAGTTCCTTAAACATTCTGTAAATACATAATAATTATTATTGTTTATTGTACCTAGTTTGGTTCCAAGCTATACAGATTGCTACAAGCTGTACAGATTTCTTACCCTTTTTAGAGTTGATAAAATAAAAACTCACTATGCGCTTGAAGCTGCTTTCTGTGCTGAGAGGAAACAACTACACTTTTGCCCCCTCTTAAACAGGCTGGTTTTCATTTCACTCCATAAATCTTATATTACTTCCTCCCTTTTCATTTATTTTGAATCAGAAGGAGGAGTTTTTAACAGAAGTGCTCCACGGCAGCACGAGAAAAAAAACCACCAAATCAGGGTGGAAGCTGCATACGAAAAGTAAATCAAAAGTAATAAAATCATGGAGATCCAGCAGCTTTGTAGGGGGAAACGAAGTTGAAGCTGACTGAACCCAGAGCTGGAGAAACACTACACATGAGAAGACACAGTTAAAAATAGGATGCACTCTTAACAGATGATATGAGAAATACAGTAATAATTTATAGCAAAGATCGGAAAAAACCTGCCAGGTTTGCAAATTTCAAATGAGATGCGAGATGGAATATCAAGTGATAATGAAATGCAAGCACACCATCTTAAGGGTAGAACACCATGGAACAATTTAATTAAAAGGAAAACAATGTGCTGTGCGACACAGCATCAGAAATAACACACTGCCTGATGTTTCTGTTCAGCTAACTAGATCGTTATTTATCTGATAGGGTAAGCAATACATGCCAGTGCTTGAAAAATTTTGCATACAGTATTGAACTTGCCCTGAAAAATATTAGTAATAATGCAAATCTTTCTAAGCAAGAATTTTTTTTAAATCCTTTCAGCTGCCTTTAAGTGACATGAGTATAAAACAAACGGAAATGTCTGTGGTCACAACTTCTGCTATGCATGTATACCTTTAAAAAGTAGCTTTGCTTTCAGAAGCAGAATATGGCAAGCATTTACTGTAATAACATATTATTTGCCAGATTTCTAAGAATGGTCTTAAAAACACTCACACAGCTTTGCAGGCCTTCAAAAGAAAAACAAAAAATAAATAATCACTCTCTAGAAATCTTCTGTAACAGTGATACTAAGCAGTGCAATAAAATGACTGCTTAGTTTATGTTAAATGATATTAAATACAGCATAGGATACTGCAGAAGAAAAAGGCCTGTGGATTTGCAAATGAATTTCACACATGATTCAGAAATGCAAATGTGAATAGTAGGTGATAATAAAACACAAGCACGTGAGTACACATGATAGATCAGATACCCCAGGGAGGTGGGGAAGTACGCTGCACTATTTTTTCAAATGTCAGAAGTGGACCCAAACAGCATGAGAAAGCAGCATCTTGATAGAGCAGAATTACAGCAAAGCAGCATCTGGGTAACACCAGAAGAGATTTGGAAGGTAAAGGCAGAGTGAATGTTAGCAGTTGTGGGAGAGAATACAGTACTAAGGTGCATTAAAAATAAAGACACAATCTTAAGTCTGAAAGAGAGAATACTGGTTATATTGGCTACCAAATTTAGCCAACGTTACCAAACCTCATAAAGCCCACAAAAGAAGGCACTGTACGTGTATGAATATTGGATCAAGTTAATGGATATTCTTGGTTTGCCGTGATTAGTAACACACAGCTATGCACAGGAGATGCACAGGGAACGCAGAAGCAGAGGACAGCAATTCCTCCTGGGGAGCTGGGGCACAGTTAGCACCAAGAGGAGCTTTTTCACTCCAAAGTGCCTTTGGACACACAGTACAGGTGCCTGTGGATTTTATCCTTTGCAGAAACAATAGGCTGAAGGAACAAATCCATGCTTTCCCATATTCCCGCTGGCTCTGGAGTTAACAGTTGCTTAGACTGAAGGACTGTGCATAAAGCAACCTTGTGAGCATCTTGTGAAGAATTCTGTGGAATTCTTCTTAGGGATGAACTCAGGTCAGGGGAAAAATGCACTCACTACAGACAGCAAGTGGCATATCTCAATAAAGCTGTTGTCTTACAGAGATTAAAAAACCAAACAGCTCCATCAAAAAAAATAAATCAGAACCATTTTACATGGGTCTGCTTGTCTGCTTATTCCATCTTGGCTTGGCATTAATTATTGCAGTAGCTGTCTGCTATTTTCCTGTCGTTTTTTAAAGCTGCAATGATTTTTGTGGTGGTATGCAGAGGCACAGTTTGATGGCTTTCCAAATTTGTATTTACAATTTGAGGATTAGTCCATGCAAAAGTTCTGCAACGCCTGTGAGTAGATAAAATGAAAACTCGTAATTGCTGGGCAACTCTGACAGCTGCCATTCTAGGGCAGGCTTCCATCAATTAAAATCAGAGATCTGCTTGAAACTATGCCACGTAAGGGCTGGGCATCTGGGCTACTTTCATATGATCCCCGATCTCTACCTGAAGCAGCTAAACCAGCTCAGCAAACCTAGTATAATGTTTTAGGATACACATGGGAAGATATATTATGAAAAATTAAGCATGAAATGTAAGAACAAGGAAAAAGCAGTCCTTAGAATGGATATATGAGATACATATTTCATATTTGCATATAATATATAACGAACTGCCAGCAGTGTTTGAGTATTTTGAGCACCCAATATATTCCCAGGATATAACGAGGTAGGCATTCAGAAAAGAGTATGATGCATGATTCAGACAAGCTGGCTGCACCACGGCCATAATGTTCAAAGGGTTAATTATACAGCTGAGCAGAGAATGTTGTCATTTTTTGGATTAGGGAATTGCTGGGGTAATCCAGCACCTTGCGCACAAGGGGTTCTGTCTAGCTCTATCCCTTACCTGCCAGGCTGAAACAATCCCTCTCTCACCTGGAACCTGGGAGCCCTCTAAGCCCTTGCTCTGTAACCCTGGCAGCCAGGACTAATACAATTCTCTTTTTTTTTTCTTTTTCTTTTTCTTTTTTTTTTTTCCCAGCTAGGCTACTCTAAATAAAAACTACAGTTGTTTTTTTTTTTCTCTAATAAAAACTACTGTTGCTAGCCAACAACTGAGCGTGAAATCACAACATTGCAGTCCCCTAGTCTGAGAGTCAGTCAATTTTTTTCATTACAGATTTGCACGCTAGGGTCAACAAGAAGAAAAAAGCGCATGGAACAAAACGGACATAACAGCAGAGAATTACAAAATCTCCTCCAAGCTGTAAGCTTATTTTCATTATAATGACATGCAGTTTATACAAAACAGGGTTTTATTAAAAACGAAGAAAACCTAGTGGCTAATATTGTCCTTTGAATGCTAACTCACATTAGACTGGACATAATAAAGTATTCTATACAGCCTGCACTGATACATCTTGGTAGCAGAATCTGTTGGACATTGAAAAAGCTTACTATTCCTTTTTAAAAAATGACATAATTTTACATTAAGCAGAGAGTAAACATAAGTGGCAGGTTTAAACTGCTAAATTTTCTTGATGACATTTCTGTTGCATTAATTAGTAGAAAGAAGGATTAGATAAAGGCACAGGGCTAAGCTGCTGTGTTTTAGCTTGAGAATCAGGGCCAATCTGATCTACAATCCAGTCGTTACTCCGACCTATTTCCAGTAAGTTTTAAGCAATATACCCTGGACTACCCATCTTCCTGAATCATGCTGAAAAGCCTGAAGCTGGATCCAAACACACCTGAAGCCACTGGTGATGTAAGGGTGGTCACTACAAACTGCTGCTGGTTTTACTAGGCTTCACACACACACTTTTTTGATAGCACGGCAACAATCCCTAACATGAAGCCCGATGTTAACTCAGGATAATTTGATATTAGAAATAAAGCTCATATCTACATTTTAAAAACCTTATTTTTGCATAATCAAACATTTGTCTGAAAGAATATTTTTCTGCTGTATTTGAAGAGAACCATCACTATACACCATCAAAGACTCTTAGTCTCAGGAATTATTCTTGCAATACGCTGAACAGTGTCAGATGTAAACCTATTTCAGAGCAGCTATGTTACAGCGTGAACTGAACTTCATACACCTGTACCATCTTTGTGGACAAACCACAGTCACTTAATAAGACTAATACGAAATAATAGCCTTGATATGGAGGACAGCCATCAGAGAGGGATTCAGAGCAGAATTGAATATAATCCTACAGACCATTTTACCCTATTCAAGTCCTTTGCTAAAAGCTCTAAGGTAAAGTTCTCTCCTGGCATAAACACCCTTGAAAACAGTGGTTGTACTGTAGGTCTACATTGTTACACTATTTTTTCTACTGGAAGAGCATCCACTCACTTGTCCAAAGAAAGTCATCCATCTCACGGCTGTTTGCCTCTTCATTTTAATTTCAGTTCTCAGTCTGTCTTTCCCTCCTAAATCCCAAACAAACCCTTTCTCCTCCACCTGTGACCTACAGAGTTCAAAAAGCCAAAACACCAAGACTGAAAAATAAATATGTTGCTTTGTAATCTACAGATTGTAACACTAACATGTTTGTATATTTGCAATGGCTTTTTCAAATTCAACCACTCTCCATGTCTGCAGCAAACAGGAGATGTAACTGTGGACTCGAACTGCAGCCAGAGCGACTGAGTCTTTCTTGATGGCTAACAGTAAGGACAATAGAGTTCTGGAACAGGCTGCCCAGAGGAGGTGGTGGAGTCTCTGTTACTGGATGTTTTTAAAAACAAGTCAGCCAAACATCTGTCAAATGACATGGACACAGCTGATCCTGCCCTGAGGAAGGCAGATGACCTCTCTCAGGATAGACTAGATGACCTCTCAAGGCTCTTTCTGCCCTATTTTCTGATTCAGTGATTCAGCACGTAGCTGTGAAACACCCTGGGGCTTGGCTCTTTTCTCACCTCATGCTATTTTTAAACTGGTGCAATTCCACTGACTTTAGCAGAGCTTTCCCTCCCCGCCCTGCAGTAAGTGTGAAAAGAACCAGAACTCATGTTTCTTACAAAAATGTAGATGGGGTCTCCCCTCCCACTGCGCTGCAGGGCTGATTTCCTGAGATAACTTCTTTTTATCTCTTTAAAGCAGGCAATATCAGTGATTTAACTCAACCTTGCATTATTTTAGTAATATCCGAGTCCCATTATATGCAGCAAAGGTGAAAAAAGAGTCAAGACATTCTTTGCAATTTTCAGCAACTGTCAACTTTTTCTCCCAATGCACTTCTCTGTGTACAGTGACAGAGCTTGAACCAGAGGAAAAGTCCACCACACCTACCAGAGGAAACCACAGCAGGTAGCAAAGACGAAGAAAGGAAACAGGATGATGGATACTACAGTACTCAGCAGGACTTTAGAAACAATGACACAGGGTATCTCAAAACAAGGACACAATATGCTATAGTTGGCTGCAACGTCTTGGAGACAGGGTATTCCAAAAATGTTAAAGACTGGGGGCGGGTTTAATACGAGAGGTAATAAGCACGGGAGTTGTTGATATTCCCATCTATCAATCCCCAAGGACAAAGAAATAGATAAAATATGTCAGAAGCCCCCGAAGCTACACAAAATCTAGAATACTGCTTATTTGAAAATGTCAAAGCTATCCACATACCACATGCAGTCAGCAGATTACACAGAGCTGCAAATAGCCAGAAAATCCATAATCCATGCACAGTGAGTAAAATACCATTACATCACATCAGCGGCAAACAACAGGGGAACCACAGCAAATACAGTCCATACAACCTAATTTATTCTTTGGCCATCATTATCCATAGACATTACATATCCAGAGACATCACCACTTCTCTCGTGGCATTTCTATATGTATATAAATTAAGTCTTTTCTGCTAATTTGATTTTGGTTTTAAGGGATAATTGTCAATAATAATTGTCTCCTCTTAAATTTTTGAGTGTGAATAACATTCAACACCAAGCAGTAAACTATTCTTTTAATATATTTCATGTAATCCAAAACAATAATAAAAAAAATAGATTAATGGTTCTTGCAAATTCACTACATTCAAAATCTTTTTTGAATCTTTTGACTGTATATACCTACACATGCAGATGCTTTTAACATCCAGAAAATTCACAGGAATGAAGATTCTAAAAATCACCAGTATTAGACTTAATCTGAAATATGCTGCTCAGGATTCTAGTACCTTCTGAGACTTCTGGTAGATCCTTTCTTCTGCTAAGTTTCAAAGGGGTCACTCCCCTTCTCTGCTCCCGCATCTCAGTGAGAACTTCATTAAAAAGATGATGAAGATACAAATGGAAAAAAAATCTCATAGGCTGATAACCCCAGTGGTAATTGAAGGTGGCATATTTCATCTAGTCTGGTCTAACTGGGATTTGAATATTTGTTTCCCTCAAGTAAAGGTTGTGAAATCCCCTGAAATGCAAAACTATGATGAAAAGGTCCCTTGTGTGCAAAAGAGATTTCATTTACTCGTGCAGTGCTTTGAGATTTGATTCTTCACTTAGAGTACTTGATTTCCTTGGGATGATGAGAGATTGCATAATACCCAAAGGAATGTGGAAATGTTCAACTCCCACTTCTGGATTCCATTCATTAAGAAAACAGTATCTGCAGATTTGGTGGGGAATAAGGGGATGTCAGTTAATGGCTTGATGACCAGTGAAAGGTTTCAAGATGTGTTCAAGAACACAGTTTATCTATTCTCACAGAAATGATCTTTTGAACCCCCTTAATGCCAAATCACTCCGGAAAAGGGTACAGTAAGTTTCATGGGACAGCAAACTATGTAGTCTTGTCTTTTAAGAAGTCCTTTGCCAATCACCCTCCAAAATGTGTTGGATATATGTCTTCTCTTCTTCTGAATTCTAGAGGCTGTTTTGCCCCCTTCCTTTGGTAAGGCCTACTCTGTATCCAAGTTTATCACAAGGTCATTTTCCTTTCTATGCCTTTTCCTCTCATTTTATTTGCTTATCTCTAATAGAATCTGTTGCTTTGTGATGGGCGATGGTAATCAGAGACAGTGGCATTGCATCATGTTAGTTCCCACATGCCAGGTCATTTTGAACTACCTGGCTCTTCCCTGAATGAATGCATTTTCACTTGAATGGGATCTTTATTTCACTTGTTTTGTTTATTTTTATTTTTTTGTTTTGGTTTTGCTTGGTTTGGGGTTTGTGGGTTTTTTGTTTGGTTGGTTGGTTTGGGTTTGGTGTTTTTTTTTCCATCCAGCAATACTCCATACATAACTGGCATGGCTACTGTACTCATCTTCCTTTGTTACTGGCTGACAGCTCTTGAAGCTTTCTAAAATGGCCTCACTCACTCTTTCCTGGTTCAGAGGATCAAGTAAAATATATTTAAAACAGTGAATATAGCCTGTTTAACATAGCAGTTAGAACAGTCTGACCTACCAGATACAGATGCAAGAACATTTCTGGCAGCGTTCTCAAGAAACGGACTGAATTCTGCCCCTCGGCCACCTCTCCTGCTCATCACAGCCCTGGGCCTTGACTTCTTTTATTGAAGGAGATGAGGAAGTGAGTAAAGTCTTTACACTGGGGACCTAGAAGCAGTATTTTCTATCCCCAAAGTGCTTCATATGGTTACATTTTTGTCACACTGTTCAAAAAGAGCTAAGAAAGTTCAATAAATTCTAGTTAGTTACTTCTGTCTCGGTTTTCAGTTCTTCATAATAAAGGAAATTCTATTATGAATGAATATGCATTCATGGGGTTGTCTGCAATTATGCATTAATTAACATTTCTCCTAAAGCACTATTCTATTTATCTATATGTTATTTTCCTACTTGTCTGCACGAGGCACCCAGAATTTCTCGTAACATATAGACTCCCATCTAAAACAAAAATAATATGGTTGGAGCATCTAAGTATCATTGAACAGGCAAGAATGAATCCTAAATGGAATGGCCAGCCAGTTACCTTAATAAGATAATATTTTATGCAGATGGGTGTAGCAGTCTGCACAACAGAACACATGGCCTGAAATCTGTGCATGAAAGAGTATTCTTTAATAAATTACTGCATGGTACTTAGCACCACTGAGTTTAGCCTTGTTCTGAGCTAGGGGAGCCACATCTTAAGACAAATACAAAATAATGAGATTGCTCTTCCATAATACAGAGACAACCCAAAAGTTCTAGACACAAAAACATGACAATTTTTTAAATACTGGAATGTCAAAACCTCATTCCCCACTTCAGGCAAGTTACCAGCCACATTCTGCAGGTCATGAAGAACTTCCTAAGATGAACAAATAACCAAGTAAATACAAGGGTTGCTCATCATGACACAGTAACTATCAAGAAAAGAAAACACAAGATGGAATTGGTTCAAGCAGTAGTTGATAACATGACAACTTATCACCATCTAAACGTTCCGGCTGGTGGCAACTTAGTAATAGCCATGTATGTAGAAGTCATTAGGATTTCTTTGTGATAGCCCTGCAAATTATACACAGGCATGCTTTTAGGGAAATCACCTTTTTGCACTTCTGTAGATTTTATGCCAAATAAAAAAAGAAGAATGCAAACAGAAATATTCTTGTTTACATAGAAATTTTAAGAAACATGAAGTAGTCCCATAATTTTGAAAAAAAAAACAAAAAAACAAACCCAAACAAATTAAACCGTAGTACGTCAAAATGAATTAATGTATTCAAAAGTTATGATAGTCCAGTCTGCTGTCTTGGACCTCTGAAGGCACACTTTACCTAAGGGTTACTGGAGGAGAGCTGGCAGGCTCCTTAACAAACACATACGCACACATTTTGGTGCATGCCTGGTACTAGCCCAGTGCTTAAGAATCTCACTCTATTAAGACATCTGCAGGGATGATATGGAAAACTGTCAGAGTGCAGTGTAGTCCATATTAAAAAATGCTAATGGGCATTAACCCACATGAATTAATAAATAATTAACAAGCGACAGTCTCTTTAAATTTAAAGATGATATATTCAAATCTTTCAATCCACTCGGATTAGATGATGATCTAATAATCTAATCAAGCAGTTTTTCAGCAACCCCAGTTAGAAACTCTTCTTATTTCTACAACATCAGGTTTTTCCTATCTGATTCAAGATGACTATCATCATTTAAAAATAAATTACCCGGCAAAATTATTTTAATGTAACCATGTAATAGAAGATAATTTTTCAGTTAAGAAATCTGATTGACAGACATACGTGTTGCAAGGCTATAAATCCAGATTTAAAGCTCCTATGACCAAGTACAATCTAACTCTGATGTTTCAAATCTGGTAAAAAAACCATCTGCTGGGCTAACCTTGAACCGCGGGCTCTATGGTGATTACCTGGTAATGAGCACGGAGCCACAGTGTTCTCCATAAATGAGACCAGGGATCCAGTTTTGATCCAGATCACATTTGGGCTACTGGCAAAGGAGGAGTGCACAGACCCCATCTCAACGACTGTAGAACCATGGTCTAATTGTAGTAAATGCCAGACAATCTCTACGTGAAACAAACATACAGAACCTCTAACAGAGTGACAGTCAAGCAAAAAGACATTAAAGCTCTTAAAATAATTAAGAAATCTATTTCCTAGAATAAGAGACTTTCAGTGCTTTGAAAGACAAAATGTAGCAGAAAGGTAAAATAACAGTTCTGCCATATTTAGTTTGCCAAATAAAAATAAATTTCACAAAACAGCAAAGACCCATTTAGAAAAAATAACTGAAAGGGCATCTCTGATCTCATAGGTGACAGGTTGAACGTGGCTGGGATTTCTGTTGACTCTGTGACTCTGTCAGCAGGAATGCAGAATACAACTTCCACCACCAAACTGGGACTGACCACACGTACACACCCAAAGCAAGGCTGACACAAGTGGCCAAACCGAGGTACATCCCCATGCTCCAAGAAACAAAATACAGCAAGCCTTGACCTCAGCGTAAAACCCAAATAAAAGGCTGCACTTACAGAATCTTTACAGACGTCAGCTGGGACACAAATGCTATTGCTTCATGATGAAGACCATGGGTAATGCATTTCTGGTAGGTCAGGCTACAACTTCCCAGCAGATGATCCTTTTGGCTGGTGACTCCAAATAGCTCTGGATTAATTTGACATGCACCAAGCACACCACTGACTTATCACTCAAAAGGAAGAAGAGCTACCAGTGAAGTGCAACTCCATGATTCAAGAGACTCCTTTCTCAGATTATTTTCTTCTCTAGCACGGGATTTGACTCTTAATTTTTTTTTTTTTATTATCCAGTGAAATTCACCATAAGAGAAACAATTCACGAAATCAAAAAAACCCTGAAACAAACATTTTCCTTCCTTTAATCACTGTGCCAGCCTGGAAACCCCTCATTACAACGTCAGCCAAAGAGAGAACAATGTCATAGCTGCCTATGATAAATCACAGAAAGTGACATTAATAATTCATAAGTGGGAAAGCAGAAGTCTGACAGGAAACCAAGGTTCTACAAGGATGTCATTCCAAAACAAGCTAGAAGGAGGAACCAGATTACAAATAAGTTGTGCAGCTCTTTTGATGACCTTCTGGTGGCCCATCGAAGTCACCTGCAGAACTGTACGAAGGGAGAATGGTGAACTTTCTTTTAAATGAACACTGATGCATTTCCTACTGGCTGTGTCATTTCTAAATGAATGTAAGTGGATTTGCAAGAAGAGCTTATACTTCAAAACTGAAGCCCAGATCTGCAGGCTATAGCTGCTTTCCGAGCAGAAAGGTAAGCTGTGACACCAGCTGGCACGCATGCACACCTGATCACAGCCTCTTCTCGTT
Source organism: Thinocorus orbignyianus (assembly GCA_013400375.1). NCBI lineage: Eukaryota > Metazoa > Chordata > Aves > Ciconiiformes > Thinocoridae > Thinocorus > Thinocorus orbignyianus. Next base: position 310,375 of record VXBW01006173.1, on the reverse strand, counting down.
TTCCTTCAGTTGTGCCCCATTGTTCTTGCTCAATATTTCACATGATTTCCAAGGATTTGTGTTCTCCAGCATATTCCTGGTGCTGCAGTTTGCACTTCACGCACAGTTAGGTAGCTCTAGCAACTGTACAAAGCTGCATCTTCTAGATCATGAGCCAGCACAGCTTCTTTCAACAGCTTTTGCCCAGAGAGTAACAAGGCACTGCACAGGCACGGTGAGTCACCATAACCTCCCTGCTGCTACTGCCGTAAAGAGAAATCACCATTTCTTTATTAACATTAAACAGTTGATAAGGACGGCTTTTGATATGCTTAAATTTTACTTTGTGTATTACTCTAAAAGACTGAAATTTAGATTTGTTTTTAAATTTTATTTTGCATTCTGGTTATAAATTTTTTTTTTTTAATTTTATTTTCAACAGTTAACTCTCTGTTTACAAAACTGCCCTGCTTAAAACACATTCAAATGGTGCATCAGAAAACAGATGCTCCAATTTTCTTTCTAAATAAATTTACAAAAATATAAAAGACGATGTAACGAAAAGATAAAGCCTCCATAGAGAACTGCAGCAATTATATCTCCACAGCTACAATATAACCCAAAACTTTGCAAAGGCTTTGATTAGTGAACCATGGCTGAAGTGAATAATTTGGCTTTCACTAAGAAAACAAGCACATTCATTCGCACCACAATGGAGAGAGGCAGTTTTAATTAAACCTTATCAAAAGATGAATAAAGAATAAACTCAATACCCATTCCACAGGACTCTATTTTCATCTGTTTAGTTTAAGCTTGCCACGTCCATGCAATAATTAACCACTGTCTAAGAAATGCTGGAGTTGTGTTAATGTTGGTAAAGATTTAATTAGTTCAATTATCTGGAGAGTATTGAAGGCTCAGCACAGTACCAATTTCTTCAGGCTTTATACATACCTCAGATCAAAATACATTAAACTGAAATAAAGTGAACAAAGTAAACTTACTATTTCACTTCAGCTACTGAGTGAGTGTGTGTTTAATAATTTTATTACTCTCATTTCAAAATGAGGTTTCAGAAACAGAATATGTAAGCTGGGACTTGCCCATTCTTGCAGATCAACTCTTTTTTTTTTTTTTTCCCTAAGTCAGCTTGTAAACACATTCTAAACAAAATTAAGTTTACTTTAGAAAAGAAAATCCAATACTTTTTTACACAGGAAAAAATGGAGTTCCTCTTACACTCCCCTCCTCCCCTCCTCTCCCCCTCCCCGCCACCACTGCCTACATATTTTATGTCTTTCATGGAAAGCGAGGCATTTAAAAAGCATTGAAAGCAGTGACACAGACAACTGTTTCAATCTGTCAGACAGCACGGACAGACAGTGGGGATCATTTCAGAAACCAGGCTGGCCCCCCAGCAGCCTGACCTTCCTGGTGGGAAAGAGAGCACAGCACAGTGCTTGACAAGCTCACCAACAAAGGAGGATATTTAGTTCCCCCAAATTCTGACACACTTCTCACAGGAAAAATGCAAACCAGGACAAGACGTTGTCAAATACTGCTAACAAAGGGTAATTTCTAATTAGAGATTGCACCATTACCACGAAACAAAAAGGAAGAGATGAAAAGTGAAAACACTGCTTCACTACACACAAACTGTAAGCATCGCTATTTTTCAAAACGGTTCAACTTCATACTAGTTGCTGTTTGAGATACAAGCCCTTTGGATCTGTATGTGCAGCTCCTGCTACCTGCAGTGGGAACAGAGCCCAGGAACGGGAGGGAATACTAGATCTCCCTCTTTGTGTTACTCAAATATTATCATTACTTACTCTTTAGAGGGGATGTTTGAATAAAACACATTCACTTTCCTGTAAGGTTTAAATTATAGTTTTACTACTATCATGGTCCATCCTTTGTTTACCCAACCCTGACTTTTGGCACACGAGTGCTTTATAACCAGTGAAGGCTGCAAAAAGACGGACAGTATGACAGTTTATCTCCTTGAGGAGGTAAGAACCATAGAAGAATATTACCACTTTCTTATGAAGTAATAAAAATCTATTAGTTAATATATGAGTAACTGTTTTGAAACTGCAAACTGCATTATACCCAGGTTGGATTCAAGCAGTCTATTTGTCTCTGCAGGCAGTCAAAAACTACTTTATAGATAGCACCGCCATGCCTCCCAGAAGTAAATACCATTTGGTAAACAAACCTCATAACACACCATACCTTATTTTCAATTACTTACATCAGTTGGAAAAATGTAAACACTTTAAGGAACAAATTAAACTAATAAGGCAAGACACGAACTGCACACTGAGTGCCAGCTGATGCCTCAATTCAGCTCCTGTTTTGGCCAAAATTTGACCTCCCCTTCCAGCTTTCTCTAGAGTGGTAGATACTGAAATCCATTCAGGTTTTCCCTGAGTCCAGATGGCAGATAACGCACAGCAAGCAGCTGGAGGCAGCACATTTTCCATCAACCACTTTCCCTTTTTGGCACTTGATTTTTAAGTTGCAGCAACCCTCTGAAGCCCAGAAATGCCCTGGTGCCCTACAGTTCATCCCGCATGGACTTGCCTCTGGCTGGTGTTTCTGTGACGTTTTATGTCAACCATGTGGGAGCAAACAAAGCTATATATATATGTGTATGTATAATAGATGAGCTGAAACACCAACATCTGTCTCTGAGTGACCACAAGGAAGCATCTGAGGTTAATAAAAGTACCCCAAACAAGCCTCAGCATGTACAACTGAGGGCCAAATTTCTTTGTATGTGTAGTCATCTATTAATATGAAGAGGATTGTAATTTTTTTCCTTAATTATAATTATTAAACAACTGCAGAGTGAACACAAATATATCCATAGAAATATATCCAACCTCATATTCTTCATATTGCTTCATCTTCTCCTCAGAATTGGACCAAGCTTTAAAGACAGTACTCCTTTTTATTACAGAATATTCAAGTTATATTCAAGCAAGGACTTTGCTGACCCTTACACTCACAAAGCATGACAAGGAAACACATGTTGCTTTACAATGATTATTAGCTACAAAGCCAGTAAGAAAATTAGTTAAACGTGTACAGATATATTTATAGAACAAATTTTATAGTATTATGTAAACTATTTTCACAAGTAATGAGATCTTTAGTGTTCACCACATAAATAATTAAGACACTAAAATCATTATGAATATGGCAATTACAGAAAACCTACAGCATCCAAAAGCAAAAGCCATCTATTTCAGGTGCTGTCCTGTTAGATGGCCTATTTGGTCCATAAATATCAATTGCATTCCTGAGCTCATGCACTTTCTCCCATGTGAAAACGCTGGAAGGTTGTAGCACACACTGCAAGTGTATAGTCATTCCAAGGAGGAGTAATTTGTCTGCCAACACTTTTAAATAGGTTCTAGTTCTGAAACTCAAATCACTTATTTTATCTGGAAAAGTTCTAAGGAATGGACTAAGTCTGCAACAGAATATCTACAAAAGAGGTTTGGGGCTTCTGGCTTACTTTTCAGGTGAGAAAAAAAATATCAGAAAGGGCAGAAAAGACCTTAGTAGAGGCACAATCTTTTATCTCAACTAAATTTTAAACCACTGGTTTTAGTTGGCAGGAAACTGTCTATCTGCTTAACAAAGAACTGCTTTGGAGGAGGCAGCAAGAATTTGGCTGCCTTAAGTCTGAAGGGTATCTGATTTTTCTGTTCTCTCCCCTTTGAGAACATAATTTTCCTGTTTTTCTCCTAGTCTGAAAACATTTTGTGATAAGTGAGTTCAGCTGAGAAGCATCAGAGAACTTTATCTACATCAAAAAAAAAAAAAAAAGAATTTTAGGGTATTTTGTGCAAATAATGAAAAGAACTTGTGCAGTTTTGCAGTGCAGGTCTTTTTTTACCACACAAATTCTCAGCTTTTGCGTTAGCAAAGAGGAATACTTTGAGTCTTTCAGTTTAGAAGATGTTGAGGCAGACAATAGTGTGTAAACAATTCCAAAACACGTAACTTTACCAGAACAACCTCCACTCTGTGAGCAAGGGCTTCAGAAAGGCCCCTTCATCAGATTTCCTTCTGTTCCTCACCCTGAACAAAGCCTGGGCTGACAATACCCAAATCTCCTCCTTTCTTTGGATTAACCCCCGTTGCAGGAGCAGTATGCAAATGCTCTCCGTGTTTCCCTTGCTGAGGCTCCTCCACCCCAGCTATCTTTTCAGTGTCTATTTTAATCCGGCAGGCCATCCTCCCAGCTGACAGGGAGACCAGCCTTCCGATTCAGTATCTTTCACAACACTGACAGCTGGATGCTGGGGCCTGCCATGAACTCTAAAAGGAGCTCATTTAGTCATAATTAACTATTCCCTGCATATTTCCTAAGGTAATTGTGCTAAAAGCCAACAAATGAAGCATTAATTCTGATTTTCTTTTAAACTTATTTTTCCACAGTAGTCTCTTCCTCCCCCCCTTTTTTTTCTTTCTTTTTTTTACTTTCTTTTTTTTTTTCCTCCCAATCTTTTCTTTCTTTCTTTTCCTCCTCCCTGGAAACATTTAGGGTGAAGAAAAGGAATGACAGTGAAGATAGGGAGCTGTAGAAAACCGTGATGTAGGCAATTCAAAAGGCAAGGTCTGTCATATGATACAGGACCCCATGGCATCACTGAGCTATTCAGCCAGATAAAACATAAAGAAAAATTAAATTAGCAGAATAAATAAATGTCATTAACGTAGACTGATGAACATCCTATTTAGGTAGCAGGGAGTCATGAATAAACATTTCTAATTCCTTAGATATGGTGGTAAGTGATCTCTGTTTCCATGAGGACCAGAGTATATGTATTTGACCAACCTAAACTCTTTGAAAGTCCTGCAGCTGTAAGGCACCCTGCACACCCTCCCTCCCACACCCCAGCACAGACTGACCCCCACGGTGTGCAGTGGGGGTGCTCACAGGGGTAAAGCAGGACGGATCCAGCCCTATACACAGACCACATTGATCACTGCAGAGATGGGAAGCCTTGGGAAGCTGACATGGTTTATTTACCTTAAAAGGCAAAATGTGACCTCAAGTCAGCCCTTATCTGTTTTCTGGTTGAGATTAAATGAATGAAGGACTGACAGCACTCTGTTTACTTACTGACTTTCCATCTGCTGGAATTCTATTGCCTTTCAGAAAGTTTGGGACTTACAGGAAACCTACCCATCATATATGTGCGTGATCCATATACAAAAGTGATGAAAAAGACAAATCTCTTCACATTCCAATCTCTTTTCCACTTGAGTGTGCACCAACAACAAAGAAATCAACAGGTTTTGCAAAGAATCCATGCGTGTGGGTCAGGGCAAACCCAAGAACAAATACAGTTAGGGTGGAAAATGGATTGAGAGCAGCTCTGAGGAGAGGGACTTGGGGGTGTTGGAGGATGAAAAGCTCAACATGGGCCAGCTATGTGCGCTAACAGCCCCGAAAGCCATACTCCAGTGATTTCTCAGAAATTTGTGAAAGAAAAGAAGTACAAATGAGATGATGAATATGCAACTCTCCCACTCACTGCTCTTGCCTGATCTTCCCCTAGAGTCAGGGAACAAAACAGGATTCACTTCAAACACAAAAGTCAGGATTTACGTGAATGACAAGTAACTGTCATTTACTAATTCCTTCCTGGCTACTATTCTTCATTTGGATTACAAAGTTCCTAGAAGATAAATAAACACTGAGTCAGTTTTGAAAAACCAAAAGTTGTCTGGTTAAAAAATGAAATTATGAGAAATGGTTACATTCTTTCTTCTGTTTCAGGTTAGACTTCTTATACTTGCCAGAAAACGCAGATATGTTGAAAATATTAGATGTTTAACTATTTTCTTCTAATTCTGAGTGACAACTTCTTTGGTAATGAACCTAGGACACGTACAGGTCACTAACCTGTGTCACACAGTTCTAGGAAAGACTTATCTGCACTTGCCTGGCTTTGTAGCCAAAACATCCTTCTGCTCATGTCCAAGCAGCAGCTGCCAGATGGAGATAGATACGATAGAAGCCACAGCTCCCCCAGATATATCTCAGGGTTAAAGTCTAGCAGGTCTGTCCAGTGCTTATTGATCCTTGTCTTTACTTCATTGAGGTAACGCATGTGGATATTTCCCAGAGAACTTGCTCTCTTTTCCCAATAGAAATTTAATGTTCAAACTCCAATCAAATAATTCAAATGTATATCACTTCCCCAAAGAAAGCAATTACCAGAGCATAGACTGAGTAGTGAATACCTCCTGAACTTTTCAAACTAATTTCAATTTTTTACTTAAATAGTAGCTGGGCATCTGCAGGGCTACCCAAGCTGGGAAAAATTCTCACATGGGATCTGCTAGAGGATATTTGTATTCTGATATCCTGCTGTCTTTACTAAACTTTGCAAAGGACTGAGCCTGTGCATTCATTAGCACAGACTACAGCAGATAATATTCACAGCGTCTACCTTAAAGAACTTTACACTAAAAAGTTATCTGAAAGGTAAAGAGTGCCTGTGTTTACAGTCCTTTTGTAACTCTTCTTTTTGGCAAACTAGAAGAATATTAATGCTGCGCTTTATATACGAAATACAAATCAGAAAACACTCATCTGTTACTCTCTGTACACGTTTTAAGGAAGTCCTTGTAAAAAAGTCTGACTCTGATTCACTTTAGGTAGAGGAAGGGAAATTCAATAGCCTGTGGTTACCCAATAAAGTAAAGCCTGGCCACTCCATTACCAACTTAAAAACTTTGATGGGTGGAAGAAAATGAAAGCTGAAAAAAATAATCATCAAAGATCTGAACACTAAGCAAACTTTCCTTAGCATTCAACTAAGAGACTGCTTAAGCAGAAGCTGCAAACGTCTGAGAAGTACGTGTTTAATATATAAAACACAAAATTCCTTAACAAGAAGAGATTAGTTTGCAAAATAGTTCTTCAGGAACAGTTTGCAGCCTTTAAATCTCATTTACTCAGCCTGTGATGGTGTTGTTTTGACTACATTAGTTCTGATAAGGGCCCTAACCCTACTCCCATTGACATCTATGGCATTCTCCCATTGTCTTTGGGAGAAGGTGAGCTTGGCTCAAAGTTTCACAGAGATACCAAGAAAAAAGACTCCAGAAGGTACCATGATCCCATCTTATTTTTTTAACATTTCTGAAAAAGAACTATGAGGAGAAAAAAAATCTACGCAGTTCATTTCTACTGATACGCAATACACCTTTTATACGAAAATATAGAACAGTGAAGCAAATTAATAGTTCGCAACATTAATAGCCAGGGGCTAGCTAAATTGCCTGGGATGAAGAGCTTGCCTGCAATCTGACTGCTACAGAACGTCTTGGAGAAGACTAAGCATTGCGGAATGCTTACTTTAAAAATAGGCATTCTTTATGTCCGTGACAGGCAGCAGACCCTTTAGTCTTCATTTCAGATTAAATTTTATACTCTAAACCTAAACGCTTTACTTATTTTTAAATCCATACTTTCTAAGGGTATGTAGAGTCTTTCCTGGAAATGAACATGTATCATGCAACTGGAATTGCACTCTGATTTTATGCAGCCTAAGCATTAAAAATGGGCTCTGTTATAATTCAGCTTGCAACAGAAACTTTGTTGTCTTTTTACAACAGCAGCTTGCAAAAAAACTTCAACTCCACTTCATCCAAAAAACAAAATACTGCCCCATGTTAATAAGGAACGCAGCTCATATCCACCACATTCTGTTAAATTGCTAAAATTGCCCAGATAAACCACTTGAGAGCATGTCAGGTTTAATTAATACAACATGACCTGATCACTTCCACAGTTGGGAAGAAAGAAGACGGCATTCTTTAAATCCAGAGCTCAACCTGGAGATTATGCTAAATTGCTTCATTCATAGTCCACCCTCCTCTGCACATGTCAGGAGGACAGCATTTGTCCCCTCTAGTGATAAACAAATTATACATGAAATTAATTCCACTTCGCAATAATTTTCCCTATTGGGTATTTTCTTTGCTCCTCTGCTCCCTCCAGTTAAGCTTGCATCCTGTAACTTGCTAATGAGCTGGAGGCTTTCTGTTTCAGGTGGCACCCCCTGCCTCGAAGTCATGACATTTCCCATTTTGAATGCTGCTGGCATTTTTCGACAGCTCCTGCTAACTAGCCTTTTTGACCTGCACTAAGAGGAGCTCATCTGATCGAATCCTCTAACCTGCCAATCATGTCAGCATATGATCTTCACAGTCATTCCCGAGGCAGGAGGTGGGAAAAAAAGGGAGAGCGAAAGCGAGGGAGCAGCAGAAAAAGCCAGGGAGACAATGATGGAGCAGGCAAGCAGGCAGCTCCGCAGCTCCCTAATGAGAGGACTTCAGGGCTCTGAGGCAGCTGAAACACTGAAGAACTGGTGGGGAAATTAGGACAGAACTGAATGTCTGGAGCTGTAATTACTGATTTCTTTCCACCCTGAGATCATTTTGAGAGCAATACCTCTGAGATGCGCAATTTTCTGAAGAACACCAGTTAATTTTACCATATAAATAGAAAACAGATATATTTTTCCCTGCCACCATAAATATGCAAGCCTCGTAATTCTGCTCTGCCAAATGGTGTGCTTTACAGAATTAATTAGGAGTTGTAAGCTCGTTAAATGAGTATCTTCACCTAGGGATGATTGTGAATATTTTTTTGTTGTTGATGCAAGCTATAAATAGCATTTTTAACCTAATTTAAATTCTGGCAACATTTACATCTCTGTATTTACAAGCGCATGCACACAGATATATAAACCAACAAGTGCAGTATCTACAGAGCCTGGATGTGTCTTTGTGGCTGAAACCAAGCAGAGTCATTATCATGACTCAGTTGTTTTGATTTTGTTCATTTTATGATGTGACAGATTACTTACTGCTAAATTTTCCAAGCACACACAGACAGATTTAATTGTCTAGATTTCATTTGCCTTCAGATAACCAGTTTTGGTTTTAACCAAACTTAGCAGGTAGACTTTAGCTAGATTTTAATACACATGCAATGCACATATTGAGCAAGAGAGATATTAAAAGGAATTGTACAATAAAAATTTCAGGGAGAAAACTTAAATAAAAAGACTTATGTCATGCTGTGGCCATACTGGTACCATATAATTACCAGAAAATATAATGCACAATCAGTCCTTATATTCATGTCAAAATCTGGTTACAGAAATAGCTGTACAGAATTAATAGCTAGATGCTAATGGCAGAGAATGATCACTCATAATTACTAATTCAAAATGCATATATGCTCCAAATCAGCATTAATAATTTATAACAAGATCACAAAATTATGGAAACACCCAATTCTGCTTCCACCTCATAAAATATCTCAAAATATTATATCAGTGTTATTCTTCTATATCATCTATTTTTATTGGAGAATTTAATTTTTTTTCTAGGGTTTTTTGTTTGTTTTGGTTTTCCTCCTCAGACTTTTCATAGTCAATTAACAGCAGAGGCATGTGGGAAACCCATCCACCCTTGCACCAGTTTATGGGACAGAACAAATTAATGTATTTTTATTACCTGAGTTGTAAACTATTGTGGGGAGATGCTTGCCTAAAAATGCAGCAGCTGGGAGTATCCAGCGCACATTTACTTGAACAGCTGTTGCCTCCAGAGACAATGCTGCAGTGCCTGCTTGAGTTTGTTTCAGAGAGAATCAGGAAATATAAACTCCATGCCCAAAATAGCAACACAAAGCTTGCTCTCCACAGAAACAATTCCAGCATACAGCATTACAAACATTCATTTTTTGTTTACGATTTGGCTGAAAGTAAAATGTCCTGTTAATTCTGAATGCTGCAAATGATGCCTGAGGTGACGCCTCTCATTAGCTTTGCTGTCTCTCTGGGTTACGGGCCGTGTCTCGGCACTGGCAGCCTCTGCTTTGTCTGCAGACCTCTGTTTCTCTTCTTCAGTGGCTCCACTTTTCCTCTTAGACAAAGCCCAACTGAGGAGTCACGTGAGGAAATAATCCTAAAGGAGAGGTGACTATCCATGGGAGAACGGGGAGAGTTTAGATTTGCTTTTGCCTCATTCCCAGTCATTGTCATTTACACATTGTCCTCTCTGCATTCAGATGTCATCCCAGACTATTGGCCCACTGCAATTCAAAGAGCCTTTGATGCTGACACACTTCTTCAAGCATCAATGGACCACAAAGACCATCTAGTGGGAATCGCTTTCTAGCCTAATATTAATAATACAATACAGTGCACTTAAAGCATAGAGGATTTCACCTTCGGATCCTAAATCTGAGAACAAACTGGGGAAGACAGATAAACAGATCTGTAACTGAGCACACACATTCATGCAAATATCACTAATTATCTTTCCTATAGCATACGTGATTGTTAAATTAAAAACCTCTACGTTAAAAATTATTTGAAAATTAATCTTCACAGTGCTGAGGGGAAGTTATCATGCATTAGAAATGAAGTGAAAATAGGCTCCAGACTATGCGATAGTGCAAGAAAATGTATTATTGTCCCTAGACAAAATTTCATCTGTAACAGTAGTAATGCTTCTTTTTTCAGCCTGCAGCTGATTCGGCCATGAAACATTGCAACTTAAATAAAAATCATACCAGTTAAGTGTGTAGCCACCAATTTCACACAGAATAACATAGAGTACATAATTGCAAGGAAGATCTCAACTCCTCCTAGCCATGGAGGTTTGAAGTACTTGTCCGAGCACTAGCACCTATCAAGCACAGTAGGTAATATCAATGTGAAGTCCTCTCTCTGACCTGCCTCCCTTCTCCTCCCCATGGGGGTGGAGGGACAACACAGCAGGGCATAAGGAATTCAAAAAGTTCCTGGAATGCTTCAATGAGAACTTCCCTCTTTAATGATAGAGAAGCCAACAAGAAGAGATGCTGTGCCAGACCTTGTTCCTACTACTGCTGATCCGGAAGAGTCTGTCAAGTGGTGAATCCCCCTGAACAAACACTGGGGTGATACACATGGTGAGAAGACAGTTAATGCCATGACAGAACAACCACCATTCCCTTGCTTTAAGTCATAAAGTAGCCTCTCTACTCACCTGCTCTTTCCAGGTTCTGTTCTGCTCTTAGAATATCTGAAGTCCTATTACACACTATTTCACTGCTGAATAACCAGGGTTAAAAAGATGGGGTATTGAATGAAAACCATCCAAGAACAAAACCAGTTCTAGTAGATTCAGTGAGATAGACCAAATTCATTAACATGGCTGCGCCTTTGTCTGCATCACGAACATCCTCCTGCTATCAAGGCTACCAAACCTACTAAATTAATCCTATTTGTCTTTGCCCCAGAGTTTAACAACAGAACTGGCAAAGGATATTTTATCTCACTGTATCTTACCAGAGGGAAAAAATAATCAGTCCAAATTAAAGGCAACCTAGCGCTTAATCTGCTGGCACCAACTTCTGCAATATCTTCAGCCTGTCAGTGACAGTGAGCCTGCCTACAAGGTCAGGAACTTACACTCCCCATATTGCCCACATATACTGCAACAACAGATTATTTACCTGCACGTGAGGAATTTAAGGAAAGTGCAGTTGAATCTTGTATGGTGTTTTTCTAGAGAGAACTAAAATAAAGAGTATTTTCAAAGACACACCTTCAAATAATCATGTCTTACCTGCATTATCAGTTGTGAACACAGGTACTCTTCAGTGTTTGCTGTTCGATACACCTTTGCTGTAACTATTGTTTTTTCCAAAGACTCTCGTGCTTTCTCCAGTCTCTCTCTGTAATTTTACATTCGGTACAGTAAAAATAGAACACACTGCAAAAAAGAGTGGCAGATCAGAAACTTTGATTTTTTTCTGCAAAAGCAGTAACACGAAAACAGGTAGTTAATATACATGGCAAACACAACACTGAGTAAGTATTTACAGTGTTTACATATACCACCCACTCCCACTGCAAAGAACCTATGCATGCTAATGGAAGCTGTAGGATGCAAGCATTCCTAGCTACATCCATCCAACAAAAACATTTTTCCAGGGTGTGTGTGTTTCTCCTTACACTACTATATAACTCACATTTTCTATTTTAAAATTTCCTTCCTGACAGCATTTAGAAATAAACAGGAATGTGAAAAAAACGCAGGAAGATTTTTCAATAATTTGACATCACGTATTACATCTTCAAAATACTGATGCAAACTGAACTGAGATATTTTGGTTTACTTCATTTTATTAACTATTAAAGACAACTAGGCTTCTTATAGATAACCTAACAATTCAAAAAGATACATAAAGCAACTTCATTCTGCATGAGCCAGAAAAACCTGGGAGAGCTCCACACAACACTAGGCAACTGTTTATTAGCAGACATGATGTATTAATCACAGGGTTCCAACTGAAAATGGTTAAGGACTCACACATTGATGATATATGAACTCATGCTTACTTAGGATGTCTCAAACTAGTGGGAAAAAATCACTGATTTTTAATACCTTCTAAGAACAAATGTCCATATAAAAATCCCCTTGGAGAGCTGCCACTGCATGATTGCATGTGTTAACAGACTGCCTGTTTAAAGAACTGGCCAGGGCTTGGACAGTTTTCTTTGTTTTCACACAAACAGCTAGCACAGCTCTAAGTTTTTGGAGTCACTCTTCATTTTTATGCATTTTAAAGACCCAGCTATTGTTTTTTACCCACAAGATCTTCGCACTATATTTTTGACATCTCAATTTGCATTTGATATTCTGCTATCCTTGTTAACATACGTTCTATGCAAACGTGTATTTTACGAAAATAAATCAATATGAGCTCTCAAATATGAGAGTAGAAAAGGGGAAGGACCATGGGCTTTTTCTTCAATGGAAAATAAGAAGTACTAACATTTACTAAAAGCAGCCTACAGATTACTGCTCCAGTCTGAGAGGAATGAAAGCTGTGCTTCTTCATCAACTGTGTTGTATTCCTAGACAATATTTTTATGGTAGAATTGCACAACTCAACTTCTTAACGTAGTATTTTTAAAACATCAAATGGCTAGATGGTACACAGAGCTCATCTAAAAACTGAACTTCTAACTCAATTGAAATGATGCCTCGACTTGAAATCAAAACACACCAAAAAAATTAAAAATTTCACATCTCACAGAAACTTCTTTTGCACACATTTTAAAAATAAAACACAAGATCAAAATGTCATCCTGCAATATACTACATAGAATATAAATCACAGTACTAAAGTCAAAACAAGAAGAGCAAGTGAAAGACTTCTTTTTGACTTTCTCAATGTAGGTAGAATCACGGAATCATGGAATTGTCAGAATTGGAAGGGACCTCTACAGATCATCTAGTCCAACTCCTCTGCTAAAGCAGGATTGCCTAGAGCACATTACTCAGGACTGCATCCAGGCAGGTCTTGAAGGTCTCCAGAGAAGGGGACTCCACACCCTCCCTGGGCAGTGGGTTCCAGGGCTTTGTTACCCTCACTGTAAGAAGTTTTTTCTCATACTTGAGTAGAACCTCCTATGTTCCAGCTTGTGCCTGTTGCCCCTCGTGCTGTCACTGGGAACCACTGAGAAGAGTCCAGCTCCATCCTCCTTCAACGTATCCTTTAGATACTTGTAAACATTAGAAAGGTCTCACCTCAGGCTTCTCTTCTCCAGGCTAAAGAGTCCCAGCTCTCCCAGCCTTTCCTCATAAGGGAGATGCTCCAACCCCTCAATCATCTTTGTTGCCCAATGTTGTACTCTCTCGAACACTTCCCCACCTCTCTTGAAATGGAGAGCCCAAAACTCTACAGAGTATTCCAGCTGTGGACTCACCAGTGAAAAATAAAGGGGAAGAATGACCTCCCTTGACCTACTGGCCACACTCTTCCCTGTGCAGTCCAGGATTCCATTGGCCCTCTTGGCGACAAGGGCACATTGCTGGCTCATGGATAGTTTACTATCTACCGGGACCCTCAGATCCTTCTCCTCAGAAGTGCTTTCCAACAGATAATCTACATTGGTGCCTGGCATTCTTCCTCCCCAAGTCCAGGATCCTATACTTGCCCTTGTCCTTGCTGAATGCCGTTAGGTTCTTCTCTGCCCAGCTCTCCGGCCTGTCCAGGCCACACTGGATGGTAGCACAGCCTTCTGGAGCGTCAGCCAGCCCTCCCAGTTTGGTATCATCAGCGAACTTGCTGAGGATACACTCTGTCCCCTTGTCAAGGTCATTGATGAATGTTGTTGAACAAAACTGGGCCAAGTATTGACCCCGGGGGGACACCAGTGGTTACAGGCCTCCAACTCAACCCTGGTCTGTTAATTACAACCCTCCGAGTCCTGACACACAGTCAGTTCATAATCCACCTCACTGCCCCCTCATCAAGCCCACACGTCCTCCGCTTCCTGTTGTGGGAGACAGCATCAACAGCCTTGCTGAAGTCAAGGTAGATGACATCTGCTGCTCTCCCCTCATCCAGTCATCCAGTTATAACATCACAGAAGGCTACCAGATTAGACACCATACTTATGTGAAATACTGTGATTCCAAAGAAACAATATTTTCTGATGTAAAATAATTTCACTGATTTTTTTCCCCTCCCTCTCTTTCTTCCTCCTCACCTGAGAGTCTTTCCCTGGGTTTTAGTGCTAAATGTCCAAATTTGCAATTCAGCACTAGGAGTATAAAACATATTTAATGACAAATACATCAGGGATTTGTAAAATCGTAGTGCTGTCCTGATTAGGAGTCAGTAGATTTTGTGTGTACATGCACTACTGTTGTATATAAAATCTCAATGTATTTGTATCTGATTATCAATATTATCAATACTATATTATAATCAATATTATATTATATATTATATATCTATTATATTATATTATAATCAACATTATCTGATTATCAATACCAAATCTTTCCCCATGTTAAATATTAACCCAGAGAACTAGAATTCAGAAAACAAAAACGGGTAATTTCACTATGCAGTAAACATTTTCCCAGCTCTCTAAAGTATATGACTTCTTTGTTTTGTAAATATGTTTACAAGTATATCCAATTCATACTAAATAGAAATGATAGTAGTATTTGATACTGGGATTGTCCTTTCTTGCATCTGTATTTATGCTTCGTAATTATTATCTACTAGACACAGAAACAGTCTTTCTGTAACTCAAAATTTTACTGGAGGCATTTAGAAGAACCTTGCTTTAAAATATAATGATTTTTCATCTTTATTCTCCCCCTTCAAAAGGTTTCACTGCTCCTGATGTTTAACGTTATGCAAAGATGTGTTTCTGCCAATGAATATCGCCTTATGGTTATGCTTCTGCAAATAACCTGCTGTGAGCTGATAAAAGGATTAATGCAGCCAAAATTCTTAATCTGTGAAATTACAAATTAAATTCTCATATTAAAAATACCACCCTGAGGTATTTTTTGTGGTTTTAATTCCCCTCTGGTGTTCTGCATACATTGTACTTGTTAATGACTAGGACAAGACTGTCTCTGTTGGCAGCCTGCTGCAGAGTGATAATGTGTAGGCATTTACTTCACTGATAGAACTGGATTTAACCACTGACTGATAAACTAAGTGGCAAGTGGGTAATAAGTCCATATTAACAGAAAAGTACTACTGCAGAATTCAGAATTCGAAATCCTGGCTAGGCTAAATCACACAGTCAGAAGGATTGAGATGTCACCACTGCAGAGTGATTTTTGTTTTCCATTTAGCAGAAAAAGGCATTCTTGATGTTTCATCAGTTCTGAAGAAATTAATCTCTTTGCATCACTTTCAGCAAAGACAGCCTTAATTTATACCACTTCCTTTGAATTTGCAGCTTACAAAGTGCCACAGCCAGCAAAGTGATCGGTGTGTGATCATAGCAGAGGAGGAAACTGGGAACCTATTTGCGGAGCAAGGACATGATCTATGACAGAGATGGTGATGGACAAAAATTACTGGCCCCACTTTGGTTTCAATGTTCATATTCTACAANCATCCAGTTATAACATCACAGAAGGCTACCAGATTAGACACCATACTTATGTGAAATACTGTGATTCCAAAGAAACAATATTTTCTGATGTAAAATAATTTCACTGATTTTTTTCCCCTCCCTCTCTTTCTTCCTCCTCACCTGAGAGTCTTTCCCTGGGTTTTAGTGCTAAATGTCCAAATTTGCAATTCAGCACTAGGAGTATAAAACATATTTAATGACAAATACATCAGGGATTTGTAAAATCGTAGTGCTGTCCTGATTAGGAGTCAGTAGATTTTGTGTGTACATGCACTACTGTTGTATATAAAATCTCAATGTATTTGTATCTGATTATCAATATTATCAATACTATATTATAATCAATATTATATTATATATTATATATCTATTATATTATATTATAATCAACATTATCTGATTATCAATACCAAATCTTTCCCCATGTTAAATATTAACCCAGAGAACTAGAATTCAGAAAACAAAAACGGGTAATTTCACTATGCAGTAAACATTTTCCCAGCTCTCTAAAGTATATGACTTCTTTGTTTTGTAAATATGTTTACAAGTATATCCAATTCATACTAAATAGAAATGATAGTAGTATTTGATACTGGGATTGTCCTTTCTTGCATCTGTATTTATGCTTCGTAATTATTATCTACTAGACACAGAAACAGTCTTTCTGTAACTCAAAATTTTACTGGAGGCATTTAGAAGAACCTTGCTTTAAAATATAATGATTTTTCATCTTTATTCTCCCCCTTCAAAAGGTTTCACTGCTCCTGATGTTTAACGTTATGCAAAGATGTGTTTCTGCCAATGAATATCGCCTTATGGTTATGCTTCTGCAAATAACCTGCTGTGAGCTGATAAAAGGATTAATGCAGCCAAAATTCTTAATCTGTGAAATTACAAATTAAATTCTCATATTAAAAATACCACCCTGAGGTATTTTTTGTGGTTTTAATTCCCCTCTGGTGTTCTGCATACATTGTACTTGTTAATGACTAGGACAAGACTGTCTCTGTTGGCAGCCTGCTGCAGAGTGATAATGTGTAGGCATTTACTTCACTGATAGAACTGGATTTAACCACTGACTGATAAACTAAGTGGCAAGTGGGTAATAAGTCCATATTAACAGAAAAGTACTACTGCAGAATTCAGAATTCGAAATCCTGGCTAGGCTAAATCACACAGTCAGAAGGATTGAGATGTCACCACTGCAGAGTGATTTTTGTTTTCCATTTAGCAGAAAAAGGCATTCTTGATGTTTCATCAGTTCTGAAGAAATTAATCTCTTTGCATCACTTTCAGCAAAGACAGCCTTAATTTATACCACTTCCTTTGAATTTGCAGCTTACAAAGTGCCACAGCCAGCAAAGTGATCGGTGTGTGATCATAGCAGAGGAGGAAACTGGGAACCTATTTGCGGAGCAAGGACATGATCTATGACAGAGATGGTGATGGACAAAAATTACTGGCCCCACTTTGGTTTCAATGTTCATATTCTACAAATGGGAGAGTGCTCTTCAGAGTAGAGTAGAGAGCAGGGCACTTGGGCAGCCAGGTCACAGAACCAGTGCAAAATATAGCTATGCCAGCTGCTGGGAAAGGAAATGATAGACTTTCAGAAGATGGAAGTTCTCATATTGACACTGACGTAAAATCTAAAACAAAATTGTAAACAAACCTGTGTATTCACATTCAGAAGGTGAGCTCAATTTTTGTAAGTAAACAAATCAGCCATAGTTACAGAGACATGTTACATTTCTGAACTTCTTGCTTCAAAGCACTGGATTTAGATCTTTTGCTAATGGACGTATGCTTGAAAGCTGAAATTAGCATACACTGTCCTAACGCAAGTGTGCTTCTTTCATCACATTAAGTTAAAGCAAAATGCTGACTTATTCTCTTGTAAAACATATTTTTAGTAACAGAATCTGAATGGAAAATATCATGCAAGATAATAATTTTCCCCAGAATAAACAGTAGTGTCCTTTTATCACTAGGAAGATATATGGACAAGTATGATATGAATGATTTACAATTATTAAAGAGATAATTGACAGTATACGTGATGATAGGAACAATTTTGCCAAGTGAACTGGAATGCATTTTGTTTAATAAAAGAAATAAAAAGATGTATGTAAATACTGATAGAGTTCTTAGTTAATAATATCAACTGCCACGCTCTTACACTGTCTAATTCAGCAAATTAACTGATTGCCTCCTCAGTTTCTCATACTTCCAAATGCTAAGTCCATTCTTAAAGGTTACTGTTATAACAGATAGAGATTCTATGAATCAAATACAGCTGGATTTCTACCCTGTATGGTGCAGCTAGTTAAGAAGTACTGTATGTTATAAAGTGAAAAGCACTAAATATGTAAATTGTATTTTTCTTTTTGCTTTATGACAATTCAGATAATTCTCTTGGCTGCACACATAATCAAATACAAAGATAGCCGGCTGCAGACTGCAGAGCAGAGATAGCAAAAAAAGAAAGAAACCTTTTTTTTTCTGTGTCAAGCTAACTATGTAATTTCAAACTATACAACTCCACTCACATATTTTGTGTGTGGCTGTGTACGTCCATGAAGCCATCTGCACGAGGGTTAGCATACACACGTGTGTCTGTATGAACTAGCATCTTTGTGTTTAATCAATTGGGAAGGGGTTATACTCACTATCAGTTAACTCCCATAGCCGTGGGGGCAGATCACTGAAATACTCATGGCTCAGGGCTGCCTGTGCTGACAATCTGTTCTTTGGAAAACACTGGAGTAGTTTGGAGGCTAGATCTTCTGCATGATTCACATAGCTCAGCCTGAAACACAAACAAGAAGCTTTTTCTGAAAAACAATCCCATTATTCTGTTTACTAATTCCACCTACAGTCAGCATAGTTGAAACCCCAAGTCTTGCTAGCCAAGATAAAGACAAAATCTGTTTGGGAGCTCTACCAGGAAAGATATTCCTCAGGTTAGGCAGTCGATGAATTATTTCTGGATTGATAGCTCAGAACACATATACCTTTTACAAATATAAAGCATAAACCACACTGTATCACATATGCCCTCCTATGCTAAAGCATCACGAGCAGCAGCATCTTGAAAGCAACTGTTTTGATTCTGCCATTTACATTTTATTGAACGTACTGACAGACCGAAAATTTACAGTGCTGGAAACAAACGGTTATCACTATCTAAACCCATGGAATCCAAGCTTAAAGTAGTGTTAGTATTCATACAACTTTGTGAAGTATCAAATTTTAAAATCCAGTGACACGTAACACACACCATATGCATCATGTTTCATAAAGACATTTGTCTTTTGGGAATTACTGACTCCTTATGTTCTCACATATTCACAAGGCAGGGGGCTGATGCTTTATAGGTGTTAATGCAACGCAAGCATTAAATCGTAAGTGAATTGGTTTTTCCAAGCTATCTAGGGTAGGCTGAGAAAACACTGTTTTACCGGGATCTATATGCTTGGGAATATTATACGAAAATATGAACTAAAAATAACAGGTTCTGAAGGGAGGGAGCAAAATGGTAACCAGCAAGATGTGCTTGGCTCTAGTAACCTACAGCTAACTCCTAAATTTCCAAAGCCACCAAATGCATTGTACTATGCAGCTGGAAAAGAGGTGCTGAACATTGTTGACACCATGTTGTTTGTATCAGTAGGTAACTTTTTAAATTCAACCATGCCTTTACTCAGTGAAGATCTCGCCAGGTAAAAATGCCCAAGTGTACAGCAGGTCTCCCGTTTTTCAATACAGTGGTTTCCCAAAACAGACAGTATAGACTGCAGTCCAAAACACCACAGTATTTGGAAAAGATGGTGTTATCCTCTAAAATCAATAATCCTACAGAATGTTTCATGCAAATGTTCATTTTTGTTCAGCTCAAGCTGACTTTCTGGAAGCCACTTAAGGAAGATGGATTCTATAGAGTTACTCTCTTATTTTCAGAGACTTAATATTGGGCTGACATGGTGTAATTTATAAAGATCATTGTATGCACAGGTGAAAACTATCTCTGCAACAAAGAACAGATAACACTGAAAACACTAAATGAAAAAATAAGCTATTCATCAGTCACAAATGTCATAGACATAACTTTCACAACATTTTGTTCATGCTCATAAAACACTCAGTGGGGAAAAAAATAATTTTAAAGTCAAAAGCACCTCTGCTAAACTGTGTGTTGGCATAGGCACGATACACTGATATTTTTAATGAGTCAAAAAATATGCCACTGGCTGTCTTCTCAATTTCTAGCAACTGTACACACAAGATAAGGTTTTTTTAATACTGTGCCTATCTCTTTTTGAGAATAGGCATATTTGTCCAGAAATTATCCAGCCATGAATGGTCCAGAAGTGCTGAGGAAATTCTTTCTTATTAGCCATACTCTTACAGAATCCCCAGGATTAGGATTTGGAATTGCTATTCTAGGTTAAACAGATATTAAATGTTAGTGTTTCTAACGGGAGTAATTTTTCTGGCTTTGTTTTCAATTCCTGACAAAACAAAGGTATCTTGAATGAATCAGTTATTGCCTACAGATTCTACAACAAGGTTAATTCCAGATTCTTTAAACTACCAGATTTTAGAAATTATTTCTTTCAGTATTTTTTTTTCTTAAATTACAGGAAAGTTCATTATAGAACGTAGCAAAATACCAGGAGGAAAGGTCTTAAAAAGGAAAGGAAAGGGAGAATTTGTATAAATTCATCTACACCCCCAAAATTCCCATGGACTGATGATCATATGGAGTCTATGGGGACTGTCTTGTATCCTAATCCCACCCGCATCAATTAGAGGTCCTAATTAGAGGTTAGAGGTCCTGGCAAATCAATTCATCAACATATTTATTTCCAACAGGGGTGGCTACATCATTTTTAGGAGCCACAGTAAACTTGCTCTGTCTTGAACAAATACTACTGCTAACTCAGAAAAATGCGCTCACTTAAGTAGTGAAATATTACTCTCAAATCTAAGTATTGTACCATTCCTCAACTGATCCATATGTATAGTGTAGATGCTAATTAAGTACGGCAAATACTAATGAATTTTGAATTGCAGGTGAAATTACAGATGATGACACCCTAGTTCCTCAGTGCTCTTGAAGAGAGTAGTGTCAACAGCTTGACTGTATTAATAGTCACCAACCTACCTTCAATACTGCTAAAATCCGTTCTTGTTTTTGGGTTTTTTTTCCAAGAGAATCAGATTAACTAATATAAATTGAAAATATTTTGAGTAGGAACAGTTTAGGAAGCCAAAGTCACCATCCCAGTTTAGAAACTAAAAAGATACTGGTTCACTGGCATCAGTCAAGAAGCCAAAGATAAAGATCAAATAATCAGCAGATATACACAAATACAGTATAGACCCAGCAAAAATATCTAGGGCTGCAACACAGTCACACTGATTAATGAAATAATTGTGAATAAATCAGTCAAAAATATAAATGTTTTTATAATAAATAGAAAAAAAAATACTAAATTTATTGCACAGTCTGCAAAAATAGCTCAATATGCTATAATTATTATATTTACCTGCCCTGATAACATTCCAACTAGTGCTGTGGGGGGTGTTGGTGGTGTTAGTTGTTTCTATAGTGCTTTGAAGATTTCAGTTGCTGCGTTATTAGTATTATGTTCCCAAGAATTTATAGATTTTAAACTCAGAAGGGACCATAACAATCAAGTCTCACCTCCTGTGAAATATAGGATCATCCAAGTAACTCATGGATCAAATAATCACTTTTAGCTAGCCTCAGCTCTATCTTTAAAGTTCTACATCAAAGATCTGGCTTTGTTTACAAAGCTTTGCACAGCAATGAAAAAATTCTTCTGCAAAACTCACATCTTCTGTGAAGGTCACTTCCGGAAATCAGTGGACACTGCAAAAGGCATATGCATGTGGGCTCCTAAGATTGTCAGTCTTAAAACCAGTGCCTCAGGGGAATCCATGACTAATTTTCTGCTTTGTTTAAGGACAAGCTATTCTTTTACTTATGAAAAATGCACTGCATGATCATGTATTTAAATTACATCTACTTACATCAGAATTCTTTGGAGAAATGTATTTAATGCATAATGTCAGTAGTCTGGAACACTGAAACCTTTGGTTTTTTCTCTTCTTTTCTTTTTTTTTTTTTTTGTCTGATCTGAATTTGAAACATGATTACTCAATAGGGACACAGGCTGAATTTTCTGAGGAGTTCAGTAGTAAAGTATCTAATACAGAAAAGTTAACAAAAAGAACTACAGGGAAAAAAAGATTTTATTTTTAAACACACCTCCTCAGTATGTGACAGGATGGAATTTCATACAATATGGTTTCATGTCTAAAACATAATAGCATGCTTTGTCTCACAGCAGGTGGGCTATATAGGAACTTGGCATGCATGATATGGCAAGTCTCAATATCCACACTTTACTTACTGTGACATCAATCACTGAGAATAGTTCCTAGCCATGACAGTATACGTACTTTCAGAAAATGTGCCGTAGAGCAGAATACGGAGAAACTTCTGGCAATTAATACTAAATAACACGTACATAATGTTTTGAGAAATATTAAAATATTTTTACAGACCTACCCTGATGACCTTTGTGAAACACATTCATTTTTAACAATCTCAAATGCTATACATGACCTTAGCTCAAGAAAAACAAATACTGTATGGACTCCTCACTTCAAACATATATGAATCTGACTAGACTTGAGCAGCTGTAAATCTCATTGGATTACAAGAATTTGATTTAATTTTAGAAAACAGGTTTAAATGTATTTCTACTGCAGAGAAAGGTCAGTATTCGGTCAAGCAGAACATGACTAAGATCACTGAAGTTTGGTTTAAGTTCTTGAGAAAAAAAAAGTTTTGGGCATGTGCAGTGAACCTCTGAACTTGGGGTGATTTGCTTTTAAATGCAATGAAGACGGCAGCTCAAATTCACATTAATAATTAAGGCAAATGGGCATTAAACCAAATGGAGATAATGTGCTGTCTATATACTCCTAACAGCATGATATAAATACTTCCCAAAGCAAAAATCACTTATTGTGCATATTTTTCATGTGAAGATACGACTCTCACTGTGCATCATTAATTCAATTCTCGACTGGCGTTTACGGCATGGCCTAGAGGAGGGAGGCACCAAATTCCCCCGGGAAACCTCAGCTCTGCCTCTTTATTCTAAGTAATCCCTTGCAACCTGAAGTGCTGAAAGACAAAACCACTGTTAACCTGAACGATAACTCCACTTAGCAGAGTTTAAAGATTAATGGCAAGAAGAGAATAAACAAAAAATTTCACATCTCCATGCAAATCAGACAGGCTGGATGGTAACCCCCACAGCTCACGTCAGAGGGTGCTACAGTCCCACCACCAGCAGGGTCCCTGTACAGTCCCCGTGGCATCTCACCTGCCATCGCACAACACAAGGGCCATACTCCCCACTTTCACCCACGCCTGAGGCCAGCAGGCTTTCCCCCTCATCCAGGCTTTAGGCCTCTCCCGAGTTCTGACACAAAACTGTGCCAACACCGTACATTACAGTTATTTATTTCTACACAAATTCCTTATCTTCCGACCAGCTGACACAGACATGCTCTCACATGCCTTAATGATTTTGTACTTTCGAATATGCTATATCATTCATTGACAATTCTGCAGGTATTTCCCTGACTTTTTCTGTACCATTTTGATACAGAATACGGTCTCCATTTGATCCTAGGGATCTTTTTGCCAGGATCATATATACTGTAGTCACATAAATCAAGACCTATGGAGTCTGCCTGGCAGAAAATAAAGAGAAGAAACATAAGCTTATTTAAACAGCAAATATAAAATATATGTTCAGTGATAACATACTCGAAACTACTGAGAGTGTGTCTTTATGTGATATGATCACATTAACCTCCTTAACTCCTGGGAATTATGAGGTGGTGATATACTAAGCAACATGACTGCTGGGTACAGTGTTTTGTTACCGTTTAAAACCACAATTAATTCTTTAAACTAAAAGAATATTTGAAGTATTTCATATCATTTCACTTGATTTTGAGCAGTTTCTCTCAGATACAGAAATATTTCCCAGGAAAAGTATTTAAAAAAATAATTCTAATTAGAACATGTCTTACCATTTTGCCCTTGAAAGAATGAATTTAGCAATTACTTCTTTATCCATGCCACCACGAATCAGCTATTTTAGTTCTTTCAGCATCCCAATTAGCCCAGTATTAAAGCTATTCATTATGGAAGACATAGTGTATTACTTACACCAGAACAGACTGAATACGCTAGATTTATAGTTTACTATAAATAGATTTACTATAAGATCTTTGCTTGGTAATTAATGAAGAACAACAACATGGCGGCAACATCTAATCAGAACCTTTGATTATTTTGACATTATTTAAAGGGCATGAATTGTCTCATCAAGGAGAGTATTTTGTAAAGTCCCTCTTTGAGAACCTCATCAAGTGGAACAGAATATCCCTAGAAAACAAACAGAGCTAAAAATAATTATGAACATCCCAATCATTTTATGAGCTACTATACAGGGGAAAATATATCTTTAATCCTGAATAAAAACTCTTCAAGGTTTATCTTCTCTATAAACCTCTCACTGAGAACTGAAAATATAAGTTAGTAATGCAGTAACTGCCCTGACAAATATATCAGATTTTTCACTTAATGCTTTTTACAGGCTTAAACCAAACTGAGTGAAAGAAAAATCACCTTTTACAGTCTGACTCTTAAAGGAAGAATGCCTTTCTGTTATGCTTTTTAAAAGAAGGCACGGTGAATTTATAGGAACTTCACTGAATCTCGGGGCATGATGAAAGGAAGAAAATGTGGCAGCAGAGTTAGCATCCTATAGCATTCTTTCTTCACATATTTATTTCCTCACCGTCTGGACATAAGCCAAAAAAAAGAAAGGGAATAAACCCCACCCCCCCAACACAGAAATAGCTGCAATAAACCTTTGACATACAATGCAGTCAAAACTCTGTGCTTCTCCTCCTCGCAACCTCAACAACCCAGATTGTTTTTCTCCAAAGAAATCCAAGCAAAAAATACTCCAGAGACTAAACAACTAAACTCTGAATTTCAAATTTGTCAAGTGGGTGCAGCAACTACAGCAATGAACAAACTCTCCCCTATTTCCCATTATTAAATGACTACAGAAAGAAAATACAGATGCTTTTTTGGGCCTATCGCCTTTTGAAAATGAAAAGAAAAAAGAAAAAAAAAGACAACTAAATTCCAGTAAACAACCATTAGCACTGCCTTATAAACACCTGCCCTCTTGTTGTCTGGTATATTAATATCTCAGGTTTGAGATGTCTTAATTTCATTCTAACATGAATAAGAACTGGTCTGTTTGCACAGTACTTCAACAGGAATTTGCTGCGAGGTTGCAGCATGCAGGCAGCACCTTCAGAAGGGTGACCTTGCCTTAGTCAGTGAAGCCAAAGATCATTTATCATAGTTAACCTACAAATCTGTCTTGCTGGATCTGCCAACCTACGGATCTGTCAACCGCTTGGAAGCGGCTGTCCTGTCCTCCCACAGCTCTCTAAAACATCGTATGGGGCTGATCTGTTCTATTATTTTACGGATCTCAGCTAATAAAATATATTTTTCTGGATATGGAATGAACAGGAGTACTTTGTATTTACTTATACAGTTCATTAAAGGTGGACAGAGATTTGGAGGCAGAGAGAATGCCCCAAGCCTAGAAAGTTCAGGAAAACAGACCCCAGGCACATGCATGAATTTGACTTTATTGTATATGAGTCACCTGGCTGAACCCAGTGAGCCCAAGCACTTACATACAAGTAGGATCCTGAGCTTTTTGCAACTACATGCCTGAGCTAAGACCTGGCAGGGAAATTGTGCAGAACTAGTTAACATTGAGAAGAGGAGACCAAGATGGTTATAATGAGAGAATATGGGCAACATATTCAAAGCTATGCAATCAAAAATACTTTATTATCTATCATTAAACTCATACATTTAGACAGACACATAACATAGAACCAGCTGCAACTCCCTAACACTGAAGTACCTGGTTCAGGTGATGTCAGAAGAGATCACGAGATGGGAATGACATTCATGGCAACACTGTAGTGTAGAAGGTACCATTCCTTCTCCAGCTTCACCTTCCTCATTTAGCACACTACTCTTCAGCAGAGATAAAGACTTTCTAAGGGGAATTTTAGTTCATCTTCCAGCAGAGAGAAGCTGGCAGACTGAAAATCCACTGCCTGGTACCAACACCAGTAATACTCGTTAAGAGACAAATATGCTTGTGCCAATCTGTTAAAAAAAATCTGAATTTCACTTTGAACTTGATCAAGGGAAAAAATAAGGGTAATTATTTCTTTGGCACAGAGACCACTGTAGAAGGAGAAAACAGTGATCTCTAGTAGGTAATCTGGAAAAAAAGTAACATGATTTTGCACAATTTTTTTTTAAAGTGAAACACTGCATATGCACACATGCCTGTATTAAAGCGTCTTTTTAAAAAGTTGCTCAGACTTAACACAATAGTTTACACCTACTTAACTATAAACAGGTTGCAGATGAATGACAAAACCACAAATTTCATATATTTTAGCTATCAGTTACTGAAAAGTGTTGATTTCACATGCTTGCACTCACATACGTGTGAGGATGCAGTGCTAGCTGACAGCCAGAAACTGGCTTGCAGCAGGGAAGGACTCAAAGTATTTTTGCAAAACCAAACCTGTTAAAGTAGGATTAAAGAGACAGCTAAGCAGGGAGTTGCTGCTATGTAGACATAAATCAGCATAGGTGATTTAAGAACTAAAATAAGAATATGTATGTGTAACAGTGACCATTGGAGGTCATATTTCCCATGGAGCTGTGACACATCTGGTCACTGCCACTGAATCAGAATAGGCAGGTAAATAAACATCCGAGTCTTACTTTAGGGTCTAAAAGGTTTCAGCTTCTGTGAAAACAGGTATTTGAGACAGACAAGCATTAGTCCCAGCAGCTTCCACCCTGAGAACATGAAGCTTGGAGAGAAGGACTGCACACAAATGGCAAATGCACTCTCTGGGCACAAGCCTGCCTGATTCTCAGAAGGAAGACAACAGTTATGAGTTTGCCTGAACTATCTAGGGGACAGAAGACAACCTAAATATGAGTAAGAGATCACTAGCATAAGAATAGGGAATAGAAGCATATACACAGCTCTGGGAAGGAAGAGAGGAAGAGGCATTAATTATGGAGGATTCTGAAAGGGATAAGAAAGAGCTCAAAAACGACGGATTCAAACAGCCAGTCAAACATTCACAAAAAATAAACTGAATTTACTGGTTGTTTTTTATATGATCTGAAGAAAGGTGCTGGTCAGGACAGGCCATTAGAAGAATATTATGATAATCAAGATCTGAGTGACAGAGTTAGGTAGGGAAAGAAAAGAAGTAACTTGGAAAAGCTGGAAAGAAAAATAACAACTGTAAAATGTATCTAGCCGTCTGGGTGTATGAGATAGGAAAGATAAAAAGTATTCGTAAGGCTTCAGGCCTAGACGACAAAGGATGCTGGCATCACAGTGAGAGGAGAAATGTCACCGAGAATTCACTCAAGTGTGAAAGAGGAAGGGAATAGTAAGTGTGTCTCCGCTGAAGTGTATCTCTGTTGAATTAAGCAGAGCTAGGAAGGGAGTCTGACCACTCAACTATGGAATATCCACACTGGCCCCTGGCATATTTTGGTCCATGACAACTAGTATTCTCCAAAACCACTTCTAGACAAAAGTTCAGGGAACAATCCATGCCAGGGACCATTCTCAAAATGCAGCATGTACCCGTCTCCTACAAAAAGTGCATGCAACGTACCACTTTCACTTGCATACTAGAAAATGTAATTCTCGTGTTCTGCAGTACTGACCTTATGTTACTGTGCAGACTTTGGATTAAAAACTAATATTGAATACCCCCAAAATAATAATTGCAGCTGCACAGGGACCACACAAAGTCCAGAGCAGACGCATACCCTAGTGTTAATCGTACAGCTGTAGCCAAGGTCTCTCACACGGCCTCAGGGCCAGAGGACAGTCCCTGGCTCTGCTTCAGTCAGCAGCACAGACACGACGTGGGCTGTATCTGACAGAAAATGATATTCATCAAACACTATCTGTCAACATCTCAGGAAAGACTCATGTCCTCATGGTCACAGAATACAAGCAAAAAGTGATGGCCCGTTCTTAACCTGCAATGGTGTCAGAGAGAAAAGCAGAAATGTAATCTCTTTTTACAAGATTTTCTTGGATTTTGTAAGTTTGGGTCTGAACAATAGCAATATTTAAAAACTATTCTGCATTCCTAAACAAAAGGAAAAAAAATAAATAATCAAACAATACATTTCTGAGAATGTGACAGAATGAAATTCTTTTTTTCCCCTTTCTTTGCAGTAAAATTCTGAGTTCATAAGTCCAACATGAAAAATGAGAGCTTTTACGCATTTGTATTTCCCATCTCCTCTTGCAGCAGTGATCATTAAAACAAACACAGCTGGCATCTTTATTATTTTATTCATTGAAGGATTTAGCTGGACAAACATCACAAAGATAGTGTCTGCTTTCATTGAATTTATGATCAAATATGCTCCAAAATAAGATCAACTCTGTAAGATAAATTATTATGAGATGTGAATAATTAAACAGAAAGCTGTCTACTTGTAAATCAGGTCTTACACGTATAAATGCAGCTGAGGTATCAGACAGTGGATATACACTGTATTATACATTACATTATTTGAAAGGATTCAGGTTTTTTTGTGAATCACATTCAGTGATAAATTTTATCGTTTACATTTTGGTATCCAGTGAGCTACTAACTCAGACAAACAACATTTCAAAATTGTATTTTAAACTTCAATTAAATTTATCTTAATCAGAGAAGAACTGTCTTTCAAAATTACAGAATAATTTCCTACAAAGGCTTAATTTAAAAACAATATACAGACCACCGTCACTGTCATTTCATGGGTTTTCTGGGTAGATTCTCACCAGAGACTGTTGTTCAGCATATTACCAGAATGTGTGCCTTAGGATACGGGATTGCCTCAATGCCTAAAGGAAAAAGGTCAGTTCCCTTCGGAACCACTTCCTTCTTTGCTCTCCAGCAACGACAGGTGCACCAGCCATATGCTGGGGCTCATTATTTACATCATATCCTGAAGATACAGAATCTAACTTCTCTATTTTAATGCATCAGCAAGGATTATTGTCTCCTGTCTTCCCATTCTGACACTCAGGCCAAGCAGGTGCTGAACGTATATACATGATGATCTGCTTGCAACCAGCATCTTCCACAAATTCTCAAACAACAGTTCCAAACTTTCTAAAATAGGTTATTGAAAGAAATAAAAAAAATTAATTACGAAAACTTTTTGGTTAGCAAATAACATCAAGTTTAGGAACAAACCACTGTTTTCACTAGTCTCTTACAGTGCCATGTGTTCCTGCATTACTAATTTAAAAAAAAAAATTCATGAAAAGCAAAAATTTTTGTTTCTCTGTTGTATGTGGCAGGAAGGAAGTCAGAAATCTGAAGGCGGATACATGAAGTATCACAGCCAAAAACACAGGAAAGGAAGCAATTAAGATTTTCTTGACAAAATTGCAATGAATTTTGGGAGATGGTCACAGGCGATTGCCATGAACAGCAACACCTACCATCCTACCACAGAAAAGGTGGTCAAAATTAGGCTGAAACCTCCATATCACACTGTCATAAAATTCGATAAAATAAGCATTTGTTTAAGGTGAAGATACTTTGTGATGTTTGTACCACTGCAGAAACTTTTCACTACTGCCTGTGAGTGTGTGGCCAGCAACACAGCCAGACAGCACGGGGCTGAGACTGGCTCCAACTACCTGCAGAGGTGGCCAAACCCACCAGCCTGACTCATATTACTACAGTTGGTGCCTGTCTGCACCATCTCCCAGAATTAGACATATTTCTGAGATCCTAAGACAAAAATCAAACAAACTGCTTAGTTAAAGAAAAATTTTCCATAATACATGATAAAAACCAGTAGCAAATACCAAGCCAACAGCACTTGCTTATCACAAAGCACTTTTGAACGCCAGTCCAATTTTTAAGGTGCCTATCATTTTGGCTCTCTTTCTGGAAAAATCCTGCATTTAATGGCTACATACAAATAACTAGAGACACGTCCAAAAGGCCTACTTCACTTATATTACTGCCTTCATAGTATGTCCTCAATCCTCAGATACTTATTTTTAAGACGTATCTCAGTGGCTCAGTTCTGTCAGCAATGTCATCACCTGGAGAAGAAAGACTGCAGCAGAGAGGCCAAGAGTACAGAACTCCAGCAAGAAGGCAGAATTAGGGATGTGAGGACATAATGATGCCCAGTGCCTCTGATCAGAAAGCATTCAGACTTCAAACCAAGGAGCGGACACAGACACACGGCAACATGTAAGAAACTACCAAAAACATAACTCTGAGAAATTAATAAAATGTTGGCATGTAGAAATGCATTAAGGAGAAAGAACAACTGGAAACATCTGAAAAGAGTTGAGTGGCAAGTACTCAAAAATGTTAATGAAGAACATACTTAGAAAAAGTCATACCTGGAAACACGAAATAAACATGACTATCTGATACACATCTCAATATCTTAAGGAATTTTTAAGGAATTCGTAAGGATAGCAAATGTAAGGTATCTTTTAAAGGTATTTCCAGGAAAAATACTCAAGAAGAGTTAATTCTCTTTCCTCATTTCTCTACACAGGATTATTATTTAGATAAGTGACTGTAAAATTAGTTAATTGTGCTCTGCCTTCTGAAGCATTTTACTAGACTTAAAAAAACCCCAAACATATATACTTCCTTTCTGGTTTACAATTAGAAAAAGAATCTTGGCAATCTTGGCAAGTACTTGCCAGACAATACAGAAATCAAATATAGACAGTACAAAAATATAGAAAACATGGAAACAAAACTAGTTTTGGGAAAAAACTAAGATGAAAAGGCAATCAAAAGAAGTGATGACTAATGTACAAGATATCAAATAAATTGATTTTTTTTTAAATGGACTTAATAATTGGTGGAACAAAGTGATAAGGAATAATTTGATGTTGTTTCTCTTAAAATCCTTGCTCTGTGGACAAACTCTGTAGAGCTAGAATGTGATACGCTATCACATAGACCTAAAACTGGCTGACAGGCCACAAGCTTAGAGTGATGATGAGGGGCAATGTACTGAGTGGGAAGCAAAGACTAAATGTTGAAAATACCACAGAAGACAACAGAATTAGTTCAAAGATGCTAACAGAAGTGAGATACGTGGGCAGAAAATCTACAAACAAGATAGAACATAGAGAACTACAAACAATTACTTCTAGAGAAAAATAATCCAAAATATGGAAAGGTTCAGAAATAAGAATGCCAACAAACTCTAGTCCAATAACAGAAACTGAAGTAGATGTTGTGGAAGAACAACGAAGAACATCTCTGTATATTGGGGCTGTATTTTCTCAGCTGTCATGGATAGGAAAGGTTTAGGGCAGCAACAATGTAATTTTACCAAAGAAACAATATAATGTTTGTGTTGTACTCTGAAAAAGAGGACAAGGGCTTTTGTGATCCATTTTAGAAGGTTTATTAGTATTTTTAACTAGGCCAAGAGGATGTAATACAATACATTAAGCTTAGTGAAACAAAAGAAGGGGAATTTAGAAAAAAGCAAAAAATAAATTGAATGTCAATGCAAATTTTGTTTCCTAATGTTAGAAGCATTTTCTACAAAATTTATAAATCACATCTTCTATCTTTATAATCTTCAGGTAGTTTGACAATCAGTGACGAAATTAAGTGTTAAAGTCTCCAAAGAACTTAAGTTAACTTAAGTTTTTTCCTTATAACAAGGAATTTCCTTCACCAAAACATTTTGTATCTTCCATTTCAGTGGTGAACTTTGAGAAGGAGATGCCTCAGTCTCCTGCTGATTCATCTCTTGAACTCCCTGGTAAACTACCAACAAGACGGTCTGGTACTTGGTACCGACAATAAAACTTGCAATGAGTACCAGAAAGAAAGCAGCAATGCTGGTGTAAAAAAGGTTTAGCCTTGTTTCCAAAAAATTGTGGTCAAAAGAGAGTGGAGAAAAATTCTAACAATTTCTGTGGCAAGATACATCTATTATAATGCTCATCCAACTCAAACTGTGTGTGCTTCTTTCAACATGTAAAAGATGTTAATCATTCAATATCCTGTCTACAAAAATTTTTCATGTGCTGAGAAATCTTGTAGTAAACTTTACACAGATGATCCGTTAAACATTCCTGGCTTATCAGGCAACACTTCTGGATTTTGAGCACAATACCTTTATATCAGTGTCTATCTGATGTATATGTGACAAAATTCAGGGAAAATTTAAAGAAGAAAAAAAAGATGCAGTGAATTCATTGACTTTCTTCAGTCAAATAATTAAAATATACAACAGGATGGTCATCAGCTCACAGCAATAACCAGGTGGACCTGGGAACAGGGGGTGATTACGTGGAAAAAACAACTCAAAAGTTGATTAGAAACACGTTATTTAGAAATCTTTTAATTATTATATTGGAACAGAGAAAATAAGATTCAAAACTGATGGCCCAAAGCAGTAACACAGCATCTCTCAATGAGCTCAAGACACCTGCCAACTGACACCCCCAAGAAGAAAACAGCATGCTATACAGCTTCTCCCTAACCACAGGTAACTGCTAACTCAAAAACACTCAAAACTGGCAGAAGCAGGAAAGAATAATACCTCAGTAATTACACATTTATACTGTAAATAAAAAGGATAGAGTCTTTTTAAGGTAGCTGTGATAACTTCAGCTTGGCATGAATCATATCCTTGAAGAGTCAAAAGAGTAAATAAATAAAAAAGACTTACTTATTCCATGCTTGTCTGAGGTTTTTAGGGCTGTACTGTGTAAACCGTTCTGTAAGGAAGAGAGGCACATTCAATTATGTATACTAAAATCAGGATTATATTTTTTTCCAAATATATTTATCTACTATCAATTTTCATCGTTTCATCATTTCTATGTAACTGCTGCAGTTCAAGTCTCAAGACAAGGCAAGAAAGCCAGCATAGGAGCAACTGCCATACAAACGGGGAGAAAAAAAACCCCACCCCAAACACCAAAAGTCCCCAGAAGACCCAAATTTGTTAAAACAAATAAACAAAACAAACCATCATGACCTAAAGCTCATTTACTCCAGCATCACTAAAAATGGAAATTTTTACAATTCTTTCCAAAGTAGTTTTTGACTCCTATGGTAAAAAAAAAAAAAAAAAAAAGATTGAAATCTAATATTTCTTTTTCTTCATCACAAATGTATTTCTCTGTGAGCTCACTGTCATGTTTTTATGCTTCTCAGAAAGAGTGTGTATCATTGTGACACACAGGGACACAGAAAACGATAGTCACATGAGAGTCCATTTTCCAAGGAACACATATAAATAATGAGCAGAAGTTACAAGTACAACGACAGCTTATTTACTCAAACACTAAGTTCAGATATAACTACTTTCTCGTATTCAAGAAGACACTTGCTCTGCAGCAGGACTCTGGTTGAGAGAGGAAGATGCTATGAAAGCTGCTGCAGAAATGAAGAGACAATACTCTGTTAGTTCTCTGAACAGGAGCTAAGTGCCTCTCAGGAAGTAACAAACACAATCCAACTGGAGAATAAAATAACATTTTCCATGAAGCTCCATCAGACTGACACCTTACTGTGTAAACCGGTACTTGCCCAGGTGAGCTACCCGAGTGTGTTGGCATTAGTTGCTGTGATGAAATCTTAAATTTAGGAAGTACTCCAAAGAACCTCAAGAATTAATTTTGCTTCCTGTCTATCCATGAGCATGACATTGAACAGGAACACTGTACAGTCGTAACAGTCACATATCTATGTCTGTGCACACACATATGCATGCATCTTACTGCACATGTAACACACTGAGGGGCTGTGTTCTTGGATTTGTACACTCTGCTTATGTTAGTTCTAAAGTTGTGATATATACATCACATGTAGTCAGTTCTAAAGTGAAGCAGAAGTAACCCAAAGTTACTTCTGAAGTATTTCAGGATTTTCAAATGCATTATTTAGATTATCCTGCAGTAATGTACTGTGCAGGACACGTGTGCATGTGTGTGTGTGCACAGGTGCAAACACAGACTGAGAGGACCATGGCTGAGGCACAGAGAAAGCTGAAAGACCAGGCCAACTTTTAGCTTTAAGTATCACCAAAATTACTTATCTTATTTGCAAGACAGTAAGTAATCAAAGATCTCAAAGCAAGCAGATAAAATACAAACTATTTTAAGAGTTTTTAAACATCAAAACAAATTATGATTATTTTATTTTCACAATTACAGGCTGTTAAAATCACTGAGGTTAGGGGTTAGATGACGTAGAGCCTTAGGAACACATTTCTTACTCAGCCTCAGAAACGTTCACGTTTCTTAAGATATCAGGTATCATTGTTTATGCACTGCTTACTTTCCCTAATAATCAGACCCTTAGTCACCCCAGTAGAAAAGACACTAATGCTATGTTTTTCAGAAATAGCTCCCTGCAGCACAGGACTGCGCTCTATAAAATCACAGCATGAA
Organism: Thinocorus orbignyianus; assembly: GCA_013400375.1. NCBI lineage: Eukaryota > Metazoa > Chordata > Aves > Ciconiiformes > Thinocoridae > Thinocorus > Thinocorus orbignyianus. The sequence goes on along the minus strand of VXBW01006173.1, from coordinate 275,709 downwards.
CATTAGTTTTTTAAGTCTGTATGAAAACAAGAAACACAATGAAATGAAGTCTTAATAGTCTTCCCAAGTCCATAGGCATTTAACGTGTCTAGCAATTTTTTAAACTATGGTAACTATTTATCACTGATACTTTCTGCCAAATCCTATGTTTTATGCGGTTTATAGCATCAAAGCCTTGTCTGCAAGGATGTCGATATCCTCATCACCAATGCTCTCTGCACTTCTCAATTTATCACACTTACTGTTCACAGATGTTAGTCTTAAAAGTCAAAGAAACACAAATAATGGGAGTTACTTAACCCCATACCATCTATATTTTAATGCAGTAATTTCACAAATCTAAAAGAATAACGGAACTGGTTCAGATTTGGCAAGACATTTCAGGTTCCCTCCCACATTCATCTCCTATGGAAAGGGAAAAATTAAGTAATCTTAAATGTACTATTAAAGCATACACCTCCATTTTTGCTCCAAAGAAGAGTCAGGAAACAAGAGTCTTTCAGTACCACACACTGAGGAAATTTTCTCTAGGGCATAACAACAATTTCAGACTGAGAGGGCAGGGAACATGGCTGGCTGAGCAACCGCGCAGGGGACAACGCAGCCTTGACATGGCCAGAGAACATCTGTGCACAGCATGGCATGAAGAAAAGCAGTTTTTTAAGAAGCAACAGAAAACCTGGTATCCAAAACCTGACCAACCAGCTCCAATGACCCCAAGGGCATGAGCAAAGAGTGTCATTGCAGCCCAGCCTGCAGGTCAGAGTACTTTGTGCAGAGCATGCTATAGATGCTGGCACCCCAGCATCATCCCAGAAATGATCTGCTTTGCTGCTCTCATCGTCCCACACACTACCAGCATCAAGTCCAGTTACACAGTTTTGGATTAAGCCATGTTTTGGTTGTCTGGTTAGATTATGCTTCCTATTGCTGTAATTTCCAAAATCAGCAAATAAGGAAACATAATTAAAAATAAAGAAGTCCTTTTACCAAGGCCATGAAGAACACAGGGAGGTAAAAAGGCAGTGCAGTACACAGCATCTGTACAGAGGAGGACTTTTCCTTCGGAGTGCTCTCAGAGCTCCACAGTACAAGAGAATCAGTGCTTTGTATTAACAGCCCCCTAGAAAGATTAGTAACTGCCAGCAAGGATAGTAACTACTCTGACTTGCAAATCTACATACTTCACAGATGAGGAAATGATCTGAGTAAACAAAGACTATATCATGTAGAAATGGTGAAAATACTGAGCAACCATTTTCTGTCTTGGAGCCATCGTTCCTCCTGTCCCCATTCTGCATCGGCATACATATTATATATTCAGAGATGACAATTCATAGTCTGGGATGGAGAAAATAAAACACAATGCCCGTATAAAAATTAGATTTAATGAAGTCCTTACTGTTACTGATCTATTTTCTGATGTTCTTCTCTGGTAATAACCCTACACCCCTTAACACACTTGGAAGCCAAACAGAAAAATGAAACCAGGAAATTTCTTGGCTGCCATCTACTGTTCAAAACAATTCTTTATCGTAGACAAGAATAAAAACAGGAATACAAAGAGCACTCACTGACATCTCCAGGTTTTCTCCTCCTCTTTGCTATTCTTGGATAAAAATAATGTCTTTGGACTGCTGTTAAAACCCATTGTATTTCTGTAGGAATTCTGTGTATGCGTTCACCTTCTCATCAGTACCAAGAATGAAAACCACATAAGCTTGTAAAGTCAATGATACACTGATCTGGGGAAGAACACTGTAGTATTCTTAGTATTTCAGTCAAAAACTGCACTTGTTAACAAAGTTCTACCAATTCACTAGAGAGCATGAGAGTGATTTTGGTATACAGCAATAAGACAGCACTAGGATGGAGACTGAAAAGCAATGTGCAAGAAAGCTGTCTGCTTTTTCTTTTCTTTAGGCTTTGTTTTACTATCAGGGTACGCCCTACAATATATTTGCGTCTCTGCCTCTCTTATTTTGAGAGCTGCCTAGATCTCTTTGTCCTTTTCAACTCTTCTGCCCTACCTCCTGCCTCTTTGCTGCCCCAAGAAGCCACTATGATCCTGCAGATCTGATGATTAAGACAGGCTGGAATGAATACAGATTGGAAAATGAAGGGATTGAGAGCAGCCCTAAGAAGGACTTGGGGGTGTTGGTGGATGAGAAGCTCAACATGACCCAACAATGTGCACTTACAGTCCAGAAATTCAACTGTGTCCTAGGCTGTATCAAAAGAAGCGTGGCCAGGAGGTTGAGAGAGGTGATTCTGTCCCTCTACTCCACTCTGGGGAGACAACACCTGGAGTACTCTATCCAGCTCTGAAGTCCTCAGCGCAGGAAAGACATAGACCTGTCTCAGCAGGTCTAGAGGAGGGCTACAAAAATAATCAAGAGCAACGGAGCCCTCTCCAATGAAGAGAGGTTGAGAGAGTTGGGATTGTTCAGCCTGAAGACGTGAAGGCTCCAGGGACACCTTATTGCAGCCTTTCAATACTTAAAGGGGGCTTATAAGAAAGACAGGGACAAACTTTTTAGCAGGGCCTGTTGTGATGGGACAAGGGGGACTGTAAAGAGCTGTAAATTTAGACTAGATAAAAACTGTATCTAACTGTAAGACCATAAATTTAGACTGGGTAGAAAGAAGACATCTTTTACAACGAGGGTAGTAAAATACCAGAAGGCAGAAAGGTGGTACATGCCTCACCCCTGGAAACTTTCAAAGTCAGGCAGGACAGAGCTCTGAGTAACCTGATGTAGTTGAAGGTGTCCCTGCTCATTGCACGGGGGCTGGACTAGAAGACCTTTAAAGGTCCCTACAATCCATAATATACTGTGAATCTATTAAAAGGTAATATTCTTTATGTCCAACCTATGAAATGACTTGGAAATTATAGTTATATGACATAGGACGTAAGGTTGTCACCATTTATGACAAAAGCTGAAGGTACTATCATTTGCAAGAAAGGAGAACCAGGAGCTTACTGAGAGATCTTAATCTTAGGCTTGCAAGGACAAAACCATCTGAAATTGGATTCCTGGCTCAATCCTGTCACTCACTTCCAGATGTAAGTCACATGATTATATACTGAAGACTCAACCTAGTAAAATATACTGTCAGTCAGTTAAGTGTTTCATCTGAAAACATCTAGCAACCTTCTCATTACCACCTACTCCAAATCCATTCACAGCAGGTCCAACACGTTCAGGCTGCTCAGGCCCTGTCCAGTCAGGTTTTGAACAGGATGGAGATACCAAACCTCCCTAGACAACCAGCTCCGGTATTTCACCACCCTCACTAGCCAATGTGTCTCCTGCTTATCTGCCTGCTTGGCATGTTCCAAAGATACCCACTCAGAAGTTCACAATGCGTTCACATACAGCATAATGTAGTTGACCATGTACTTTTGGTCTCTAGAGAAAAAGCCGCTCCCTCTCACCAAAAGGTATCAGATAGTTGTAGAATATGACATCTTCAAGCACAACACAAATAAAAAAATAGAACCTTTGGAGAAAGGTACTAACAGATGATCTAGTAGTAAATTCAGCTTTCACAGTCTTTAGTTTCCTTTAGTATTCCTCAAAGTTCAGGGTGGTCTGTAGGAAAGTGACACTGAATACAAATCAGTCCACCAGCAGTCTGAAAGGTATGATACCCAGTGGCTGAGGAAAGCAAGTCGGTCAGGGCTCATACTGTCATAAACAGGAAAAATGCACAATAAGGCAAAGAAATTCAATAAGAGAAAACCCCGTTTCCTGTGCACAATAAAAAGAAAGCAGCTAGAAAAAGTGCTTGGTACTTCAACCTACCTGGTTTGAAATGGGGTAAAGAATGGATTCCAGGCCACGTATCTTCATTTGGTGTTCCAAATACCTGTGTACAAAAAGAGGGGGAAAAAAATATAAAAACCACACATTGCTTTAATGGAAAAGACTTAACAAGTCACAGCATTGCACAAAACCACTCCTCACTGTAAGCTCAGCGTATCTTACAATCTAAACTTTAAATAGGCTTAATTATTGGGGTAAGGGAAGGAGGAAGAGGGTATTGAAAGTGAAATGATGATCATGGTTTCAAGGTACCAGTGAAGCAAGAAAAGCACACAACAGTGCTGTTTTCCTGTCAGGCTGCCTGTTTAACCATATGTGTTAAAGACACTTTCCACTGACAAGTGTCAAGCTACCTGCGTATCTCAGAGCGCTGGTGTGACAGAGGCCTGACATTTTAGCTCAGAAATAATTTCAATCCCTGTAAACTTAAATAAGATGAACAGATATCTAATAGATGCTAGGGCAAAAGATCTGCATAGATGGCGAAGCAGATGCCCAAGGGTATTGCATGAACAAGAATGCACAGCAAACAGTCATCATTTTAAGTGGATGTAATATACACACAAATAAAAAATGTTTAGGAAATACAAAATTTATTCATTCGTACATCATGCATTGTTTCTCTTCATTTTAACTGTCTTCCTTCTGGTAGTTCAAGTCAGATCAGCTTTCAGCAGTGAAGTGTTTAACACTTCTCTTGTGCATCTTATATCCTCTGCTCACATGAAAAGTTCAACCCCCATATCTTTGGCACAAAGAATAAGTAAATTCAGAAAAATGCGGAAAATTACTTCTCCTAAACCTGCTTTTGCTTCATAAGACATAACTATGAATGCTTGCTTTAAGTGCAGCTGAGAGGAACACTTAAATTAGCAGCTCTGAAAACGCAATTTCTAAATAAGTTGTGGAATTTGATCCTTCACTAGTGGGATCTTTCTTATTACAAATTTACACCCAATTTCTAACATTAATTAAAATGCTAGGGACTGTTTTCAGTATTTGCTCAGGCCCTAGAATAAAAGGCAGATATTCTAAAGTGAAAGAAAACATTTTAAACCAAGTCTGGTGCTTCCTTTTCATTGTCATAAATATACAAAACACCCTGCCAGACCTGCTACTACCTGCACTGCAGATCTTCTGAATAAATATTTTGTCTCTGCATTATCTTAAGTCACTGTGATATCCTGTGGTCGCTCACATCAGTGCAAAACAAGCACAACGGTAGTGTGAAAATCTCTGATCTAAAAATGAAGGTTTGTGACACTTCAGGGCAAGCTACAAGACATCTGCTCCCAATTATTTGGAGCTGAAGATATTATTTTTTATTGTGTCTGCTGCAATATACATATTGTGCCTGAGCATTAAAGGAAGGACCACTCTAGAATATTTGTTGAGCTTCTTAAGTTATGTAAACATTTATTCATGTCAATAAATCCAAACTTAAAAAAATTCCTAGAAGTAAGACTGGGAAGCTAAAACACAAAAAATATCTCATCGGCTCTGCCAGAAATTCATTTAATAAATTTTAATAATGAGCTTAAAAACTTGAAGTAAAAGTAAGTGACCTCTTAAATAGATACAACCTATCTACAACGTGTGCTCTACGACATCAAATTTGGCAAGAAATCCGCAATACTAACACGTTTTTATTGCAAGAATATTAATGCAAAGATCTTTTTTCTCCACTATCAAATACAGTATAAAAGCAGTCCAACTGAAATGCACTGCTACCAGGAGGAGATGAAAGCAAAGCACCCAGGTGTCAGAGAAAAAGACAACAGTACCAGTGCAATTACACAGTACATGGTTACGTGATTATTAGGATATGAAAGTTCACTGATTTTATTTGTAAATATTTTTGTAGGACATTGCTTTCAGTCTTTGTGAAATATGCCTTGATCAGTATTTGAATAAGTTAAACCTGACCCTGCAGCCCTCATTGATCATAACACCTGTATTCATTTCATTATTACCATTAGGGAGAGTACAATTCTCTCATTAAACATAGAAGTTAGAAGACACAATTGACACTATGTCACCAAATCAATTTGCAAATAACTTTCACTCAGCTTCTGCATTAATCAAGCTCCTGGTGCTAAGCACTTCCGAGACCAGGAGAGGGAGCCTGTGGATTAAAAAAAGAGATCCTTGCATTTGCAGTTTAAATTAAGAACTATGGTCCTCAATTTTGCAACCCCTCTTAGCAAATGAAAGGAATATTCTGTCACGAATCTTTATAAATACGAGCAAAATTAGCCACATCCTTCTAAATGTGTGTCCTTAATCATCTGTTATTTTAGATGAGACACAGGCAGCTAAGGGACTGTACAGATGAATATCAAAACCAGCTAAGAAAATCTGAAACTTCCAGTGCAAAGTACAATACTTATCAGACCAATTTAATGTAGAACATGGAGCTAAGAAATGGATTATTCTGATTTTTGGAGTAACACCAGGTCCAGTAACAGGAGACCACTTCTGTAATGAATCTTATGTGACTCACAAATTTTTGTTTCACTACAGATTTTCCAGTCCATTTCTTTAATTATATTACAGCACATCTGCTGCTACAGTGCCTAAGAGCCAGCTACAAACAAGCTCTGTGCGCTGGAGCACTCAAAACACCAACAATATTTACACCTTCTGTCAAGAGTAGCAGTCAGGCTAAAAACGGCCAGTGCTTTCTGTCAGCATCTTCCCGTTTTAAGTTGGTACTTGACCCACGTTTTAATGCATTGTACAAACACTACAAAGATCATCCTTCTTCCCCACAGCTTTCAACATGTACAATACAGAAATTCACAGTATGTGACTATCGATCAACAGACAAGGAGGAGAAGGCAACAGTAAACCCACTGTGGGGTTGATTAAGATAAAACAGTAATTGTGCACAGGTATGTCAATATAAAGAGACCGGTAAGCATAACTTTGCAAGTGGTGTTTCTAAGTTGCAATCAATCCCATTCTGATGAGGTGGAATTAGGCAACCCAAAGCAGTGAGCTTTAACACCTGCTATAAACAAAGCAAAGCGTAGCTCAGATGTCACACCATGATAGAGAAGCATCTGCCTCATTTTGCAGCTTACAAATAAAGAATTAAGGGACCAACATGAAAAATGAAAGTGGAGGAGGATGAGAGAACCCAATAGTTCAGCTTTACTACAAAACATTTTCCCTTAGCAGCAAAACCCAATTACCCAGGCCAGACCACCAGCAACATCTCAGCAGCGAAGTGACCCACATCCACCACTCCCCTCGGAACCTGCAGATGCACCTCAACAGGTCCCATGGACTTGTGCACTTTCAGGTTCCTGAGATGGTCTCAGATCTGATCTTCTCCCACTGCGGTGTCGCGCTTTGGCGTCGGCCGCAGCACCAGAGCCAGGGGGCAGCCCATTGGCTCTGCCGCCCCCCAGCGGTGTGGAGAGGATGGGCAGGGAAAGGCAGGGGAACAGCAACACGCCGGAGGACACAAACACCAGCACAAACCGCACCCAGCCCGCGCCGTCCCGACCACCGCCACCGAGCCGCACCCCGGCGACGCCCGCCTATATATATGCCTACGCCGTGACGTCACCACGTCAACTTCCGGTCACGGCCCCGCCCCTTCCAGCCAGCTCCCGGCTGCACATGGCACTGGCGCACGTGGCGTGGGATAGCTGTGTCTGCTGGAGCCAGGGGAGAATCAACGCCCTCCCTGCTGGGAACCAGGACAAATACCTTATGCTGCTAAAAGGCTCTGTTTTTTAAAGCTACCTTTGCTTTGCTGGGAAGGAAGAGGTGGTGTTGAGGTAGGCTGTCTCCAAAAGCTTCCCCTTTTCCTAAAGTGAGCTGCTCCAGTGAAATTCAAAAAAGCAAACAACCCCTCTGCAAGGTGCATGAGCTGGCGCTGCCTCACAGTCCCTGGTGGACCTTGGTTGTCCAAAGTTGTCCCTTGCTTTGGTGGTGTGGAGCTTGCTTTTGCAAGGTGGGCTTCACTCAATGTGGAGTGGAGGATGAATGAACAAGAATTAAGTATATAAGATCATAGAATCGTAGAATGGTCAGACCTGCAAGGAACCTTAAAGATCATTGAGTTCCAACCGCCCTGCCATGGGCAGGGACACCTCTCACTAGAGCAGGTTGCTCCAAGGTCCATCCAGCCTGGTCTTGAACCCCTCCAGGGATGGGGCACAGCCACAGCTTCCCTGGGCAACCTGTTCCAGTGCCTCACCACCCTCACACCAAAGAATTTCTTTGTAATATCTAATCTAAATCTTCCCTCTTCCAATTTAAAAACGTTACCCCTTGTCCCATCATGAAACTTTCTGACAAAGAGTCCCTCTCCAACTCTCCTGGAGCTCCCTTTAGATACTGAAAGGCTGCTCTCAGGTCTCCCCAGAGCCTTCTCCAGGCTGAACAGCCCCAGCTCTCCCAGCCTGTCTTCATACGTATTTGCCCAGGGAGGTGGTTGAGGCCCCTTCCCTGGAGATATTCACGGTGAGGCTGGATGAGGCCCTGGGCAGCATGGGGTCGCTGGGGGTGTCCGAGCGACTGCAGGGAGGTGGGACTAGATGACCTTTGGAGGTCCTTTCCGGCCTGGATGATTCTATGATTCTACGATTCATTTTCAAAAAAATGGGAAATGATACAGCATTAAATCAAATAGACACATTTAAGAACTTTAAACTGTTATTTACATTAAATTTTGTTCCCTTTTCCTGACTATTACTTATTAGTGTTTTGTGACTTTTGTACAACAATGCAACCGATTCTCTAGAAGCTGCAACCTGAACTCTTACATGCTGGGGATGTGTAGCTATGATGAATAACAATGGCAACAGATATGACACAGATTAATAAACCTTTTGTTGCAAGTTGTGTAGTTTAGAAAAGAACTACAGAATGAAAGGGTTAGTGTGAAGGGGGACTGTACTTCCATTTTCAGATTACCCTTTTTACAAGAAAACCACCACTGTTGGATGTTGAAAATGTGAACACCTTGTGGAAGAGTCTGGTTGGTTGATCTGCTGCTTTTGCAGCTGTGTAAGTGCTCACTGTGTGCAAGTTAATTGTATTAGTTATCTGTGTAAGAACCTGATTCATTTTGTACTTCGGCGCTATTAACTACCACACTATACATGATTCACTGGAGAATAAATTAATTTAATACTTCTGTTCAAATACAAAACCAAACGAATAATCCTTTGTTATAGCACTTTTAAATAGATAAATTCTTAATGACTCTTAGAGTATGTCAGGAAGGCACTCACTAAAACTACATAGCTAAGGGTAACAAGATATTTCCATTAAAAAGCCTAATTAATTGGGATTTAAAAATTAACTCTGATTTACTATGAACCATAAAACTGTCAAATCCAAAATTCTATAATTTTTTGAAGGTTTGTAAAACATCAAATTAAAGAAACACTATCAATAAATTATCCCTTGTTATTTTAACGTGGTTCTCAATATTGGCAGCTGCAGTTTTAAAACAGAATTTAAAAAAAAAAAAAGGCAGGCCTCAAAACTCATCCTGGGGTGTATTTATCTTGGCGTTTTAACATACATGTAATTATGAAGATAGGTAAGAGAAAATAAAATAGGAATATACAAAAAGTTCACAAAAGGCATATAAAAATAGGTTTCTATGACATATCTATCATCACTTTTTGCACCGTATCATACAATCTCATGTGATAAAATGCAAAAAGGCCCCGTTAAAGGAAGCACTGATTTCTGCTGCTAGAAGTCTACTCAATTTCCACAGCAAAAACACTCACTAAAATTTTACCACAATATATGAGATCAAGCCCCAACGAGGAATTTATTGTTTCCAAAATTTCACATTCTATAATTAAGGAGAAAATTTCATCCCAATAAATGAGAAGCATAATAATTTAAAAAAGCAAAACTCTAAAACTGGCCCAGAAGTTGGTAGCTTAAAATTATCTAGTTGGTAAACAAATAAAACAAATAAAGCATTTGGCCACATCACAGGAATGGCTCAGAACTGCTGCTCCCTGTCTATGTTGCAGAAAACCTATTTTTCCACTGCACAGAATTTTCAGGGTATTACTCAAGCAGGCAGAATAACAAAATATTTTACAGAAAACTGGATATTTTTATGCCACAATCAAATGAGGTCTTGTTTTAGAGAGGCATTTTTTGAGTCACTCCTAAAAACAGTTGCTAAATTTCCTGATGTTCCAACAAAAGTATTTATAGTACAAGCAAGTGTAAGTATACATACTGCAAGTAGCTCTGAGTAAAATGAAGACTCTAATTTTTATAAATACATTATGAAAGACTTTCTATCCATCCCCATGGGCCAAAAAAGAATCCCAAAGAAATCGGCTGCATTTGAAATAAGTGGCTACGAGCAAAATAATCTTTCAGAGCAAGGGTATACCCATGCTTCCCTTCTAAATTCATGGTCAGAAGCAAAACAGAGATTGACAGGTTGAGGGAAGAAGCTGCTCTTGCTGTACTTTCCTCAACAGCCACCCCAAAGTACCAGGGGCCACCTTGGCTGGTATCTAGGTGAGCAGTGGCTGTTCTGAATAAACCCACCCCACAACAGCACAACTCCTGGCATCGGAGTGAACAAAACCCTTTCTCGGGGAGTCAAGGGAAGTCACTCCTGAGCCTTCTGAAAGGGAACTGCCAAACCCAGAGCGCAACAGAAGAGTAAGTTTAAAAAACAAAACAAAACAAAACAAAAATACCCCACAACCAAGAAAGAAAGAAACAAAAAATCCCCCAAAGCCAAAACCCACAACCCTGGAAATAACAATGTGTAAATGATGGTTTATATAAAGTACCTCTTCTTTCACTCTCAGTGTGGATATCTCATCAGTGCCTATAGGCTGCCCACAGCAGACCAGACTGCAGAAGCAGTACTTAAGGACTCCTGCTGAACTTGAGTACCATTTCTAATTTCCCATTCTGTTTGTCACCTCATTTCCTGTCTCGCTTTTCCTTTTTATGTCTGTCTCACAAAAAAATACTTGCCACTGACATGACAATATTAGCATGATATTAATAGAGCACCAACCAGGGTTGCCATTTTCAAATTTCAGAGTTGCAAAGTGAGGATGACAAACTGGGTGGGTTTCCATTGCCTTACACCTGAAAAGCTTTTTTTTCCAGCATTGCATAGAAACCTTTCTGTAGATTATTTGAAAAACAGTAATTGAAAATAATAGAATCTGATCTTACTACGTAGTCTTCAAGAATATAACAAGTAAACTGCATCTAGCTTCTGGACTACTACATTTCTGATCCTTGGCTCTATTACCAATTTACTTCTTGACACAAAGAAACGTGAACATTTATCATTCAATGCTTTGTTTTCTTAGGCACATTACTTCAGCTATAAAAAACTCACCAGAAATATCCTTTCAAGTTGGTCTTGAATGTCTTTCATTCCTGGAAAAGCAGCGACCCCTTGAATCATTTCTACAAAGATACAACCCACTCCCCTAAAGAGGAAAAAATAAAAAGTATGCAATGTTAGAAAGATTTCTTATAGATTAAATGGCCAGCAGAAGTGCTTTTGTATCCACCACAGGAATTTAATGATACTTATTCATTAAAATCAATACCAGACTGAAGGACAAGCATATAAAACCATTGTATACATATCAACATTTCTCAGGTGTTTGAAGGCAACTGTAGAGGTAGCAGAAATAAGGATGGGAGCTGTTAAGACTGGTGAAGGCACAGCAACTGCTCTCTGTTTGAACAAGTGCTTCCCAAGCAGCATACACGCTCCCAAAAAAATCTTGGAGATGTGGGAATAGCAATAAGAGAGCACTGTTGGGAGAAGCTGAATGCGGACAAAGATGTGGTATGGAGGCACACTAGAAGGGCAAGGCATGGGAGAAGCGTCTGGAAAAAAGAAAGGGTAAAAAGGAAAAGGGCATGTGGCTGCTCAGTCGCTGAACTAAGCTACTGCTCAAATGCAGGTGGCTACTGGAATGGGCTTGGGCATTCTTCTCTCTTCCAGCACAAAAGCAAGAAGCCTGAAGCCCAAACTGCTGGGGGGCTGCTGCCCCTGTCCCCTCGGGCTGCCAGGCGCTCAGTGGGCTGCAGCAGCCATGGGCTCCCTCCTCTCCCTGTCACACAACCACTTCATTACAGCTCCTGTCCCTGCTCTCTCACAAAAGGTACTTCACGTGAGTCCCCCTCATGCCACTCAGTTAAGCCACTGGCAGAAGTACAGGGAAATCAGGGAGGAAAAAGTATCTGAGACACACTAAATACAGCACACAGAATGGATTCTCAGAAGCTGAGGAAAGTTTCTGTGACTAACTCAAGTTTCAGATAGCCTGTGGACTTCCCACATATGAAAAGCAAAACAAATTACAAACTTGCATTTGCATCTTTTCTGGATGAAGAAGAGAGCTCAAAAGTTGTTTGTTCCCTCAGCAAAAATAATTGTAATAGAAAACATCCTGTTAGCCATCAATAGGATGCAGAATTTGATTATATATTTTAACGTGTTGTAATACATTTTTCCACATACATTTTTCTACAACTTCTGTGTGCAAACACTTAAGTATGCTGTATAGCTGTGCCTGTGTAAGTAACCACACTAAAAAAAAGTTCACTCCAAACAAATGCCAATTAAGTAATTCCAAAATGCATATCAAAATGAACAAAGAATTTGCAAAAGTAACTATGGCACCAGCTCTCCCTGAGACCGAGTTATGTTTCTGCGTCAGAAAATCCCAGCAATAACCTCTAATTCCTTGGAATATAGCAATTACACACTTTCTCATTGTTTATGTACCGTGACAATGCAGTCAGAAAGTAGTATTTCATTTTAGGGATATGTGTACATATATTGGTGGGGAGGTGGTCCTAGAATACAACAATTGAATGCAAACAGATTGCATATTTCTGTTAAGGTCAGGGCTGGATATTTACAGATACCACTTAACTGAGGTTATCAGCAGACAACCAATGCTTTACTCATCACTGAAGGCTTTGACCACGACTCGTTAATGAAGTAATTTTATGTTTCAGGACACTGAAAGTTGATAGTCAAATTTCTTGAAGAAGCAGATTAAACATTCATCACTATGTTCTCATCCTACATCACAAAGCAGATTTTCCTTAGGCACTGAAATGTGGGGGGAAACTTTGGAAATCACAGTTCTGGTCAAATTTTAGAATAATTCAGGTGTTTATAAAAGAGAGGTTAAAATTTATGTTCCATATGCTTCTGCTGGTTACCAAATGAACTGATCTGATTAAACTGCCATTCATCATTTAGTCTGGTTAGTGCTTCATTAAGCACAGACAGGCACAATATATTTTAGTCAAATACTTACAAACTGCATCAGGATCTCAGGCAAGGAACAATTCAAGATTTCAGTCAGAAACCATTTAATCAAGACGAGAAATAAAACAATTTCATTTCGACTAAAAAGGGGGGGGATTATAGTTCTATTCTTGCAATTAGAAAACAGGCATTTGATTAAACAGTGTATCCTTCGAGGGCATGCACTGCTCTCTGCAGAGAAACTTCAGCTAGCTTTTTGAACAGAAATGCTGTAAAAACAAGAAGATTTTGCCAAATTTTATATTGTTTCACATAATCTGTTTACAAAATTTTCCACTTTCAGTGGGTCTGACACAAGTATGAGCCAAAAATCAAAAAGTCAAAACAGCACTACTGAAGAAAAATTTCCTGCTTGGAAAGAATAATCCTACTGTGTGTCTTGGACTCTTGTGAAACATAGAACTCCATGTAGTCACAAGCTGAAATGGAAGATTACTAGAGTTAAATAAACAACTAATCAAAAGGTCATTAAAGTCATTGAGAAGAGAAACATAAACAACCTTCAAGGTTTGAGCTGCAGAACTGCTGCTCCTTTTGGCCCACTTGAAAATTAATCTTACGCTTGATGTCAAAGCTTATTGTGTTTAGCAGCCTGAAGAGCAAGTCCACAGAAAGAGAAGAATAAACAAATATTTTAAAAAAGAGAAAGTAATAAAGGTGGGGGTGGGAGGGCTGCGGGGCAGGGACAAAGACAATGAACTGTTGGGAAATACCCAGAAAGCCATAACAGTACATCAAGACTTCAAGGTGGCTGGAGGGTTGTTTAGATGTCTCCGCTGTATCACTGAATTTTGGGCTCACGGCAAGTAGAAACTGAGTATGTAACAGGATCCCTGAAACACAAACTGTAAGTGCACACACATTGAACGTGAAAAACAATAAAGCCTCTGCAAGGCTTTGAAATTTAGTCTTGTTTTTGCAGACCTCACAAACTATTAAACAGGTTAGGGAGGTTTTTGAGCAAAGCAAAAATTATTTTCATGCCAGAAGAACTGGTTTGTAAGAAAAATTAAGAGAATTGTGTCATTCTTGGCTACAAGAAAACACAACGGACAGGGAGAACGTGATGACTGTATTTGAAATTATACAAAATGAAGGACAGGGAAGAACTGATTAGGATTGTAATGGTTCCCACAACTGTAGATAGATTCAAGATTTCTAGTGTAACTAGAAATAGCAGAACACCTTTAGGAAACGAAAATTTTAGAGTAAGTGTTACAGAAATGTACTTAATTGTGCTATACCCCAGCTCCCCAATAGACTTGAAGCTCCATCGTTACAGTCCTGCAAAACTACACAAGGTGAAACACTTAAGAATATTCTTCAGGGCACCGACTTGCATTAACAGTAGGGTGGATAAGATGATCTCACAGATCACTCCTATGTCTCGTTCCTATGATATAAAGATTACTTCTTAAAATATGACACAACAAATTATCTTGGCTTTAATGTGCAAACATCTCCAGGAGTATGCCATTTATGTATAGTTCATGCACACTCAGCATACAATGCCATCTTCAGGCAGCACTTGAGAAAAAAACCACTGTGACAAAAGAACATTAGCCTGACATATTTCAGTGTGTTTGATTCAGACATTCCTGCTCTCTTAATAGGACTTTTGCTTTCCACTAAATAACCCAAATGCTGTGACTTCATTTGGGGATCTTCACAATGGAACAGCAGAGGATAACCTCGCAAAGTAAAAGTGACAGCCGTTTAATGCTGGAATGGGTGGGCTACCCTCTGGTGACAAAAAGTGTGACTAAACCTGTTGAGGTACTGATGAGACTATATGTGGCCATACCATCTCATAGGGCTCTTCTATTGTTCTGTTTCATTTCCTGGACTCTGGCTGTCACCATGCAGCCTCATACAAAAGAGGAGTTAACAGCACAGATAAACGAGTTACTCTTGCATTTAGATTGACATTGTAAATGAGCCTGTGGAAATCAACTTGGATGCCTCAGGAAAACGCCTTTTTTTTTTTTTCTGCATAGCCTTTATAACTCAAGAGGGTACTCCCTGAAAATTAACTTGCTTACTAGTGGGCTGGTTTTATATTTTTGGTTTAAGAACTCTCATTCCTGCCTCTGTGCAACAAAGATGCTTATTGTGACAAGAAGAATGTCCAGCCTATCTGTACTTGAATACTGTAAGAAAAAAAAATAATCAAACATTAAAAACTTTGGCGAGGCACAAGGAACAATCTATAAAAGATTATTAGGTTTGTTTCCTTCAGTTAATATTTGATTTTTTCTTGATGGATCCAAAAAAGACGCTACAGACACACTCTGAAATTAATTGTTTCCAAATCAAGCTTTATTTTATCAAGATTATAGATGCCTATAAGTTTACTATATATACTTCAAACTGTTGAGCTTTCTGCCCCAGCAAATCTACTTTCTAGCAGGCTCAGTGCTGGTGATAATATTCAGTATGTTCTTCACAGTGAAGACCTATGATGGGTCTTCACATGAGGTTTCTGTTTGGTCATGAAGCCTGTTTTCAGCAGGATTTCTGCAGGATTTGGCTGCAGAGGGTGAAGGCATTTTATGAAAACCAAGTAATTGTTTCCAGCAATCCTCCTCATGAGATTTCTGAAATTCAGATGAACAGTAAAGTTTTCATTCAAGTTTCCAAAGCTACATGCAGTTTGTACTGTTAAATATATCAGAATTTAAAGAAACCAAACACATCATCATCTCCTCCCACCCCCCCCGCAAACATAACTACTTGGGGGGGTGTGTGGGGGGGGTGTGTTATGGATTTGTTACCAAGAGGTAATACTGGAAGCTCTTCCATAACATCCACTAGTAATAGACAACATATTGGAAGGGCACAAAGATTTTTATCTTGTCAGATTTATTCAGAAAAAAAAAAAAAAATCACATTCCTATATGATCCTGTTTATGAACAGAATTACAAAAACAAATTTTGGGGGAAAGGAAACAAAAAGTAAAGGACTTTTGCCTCCTTAATTGACCAAAATCTGATTTAATTCTGCAGTGGAAAACACTGCCAGAATACCCACAGATGGTGAACTTGGTTGGAATTTGTTTTTCATGAACACTCCACATGTGAAAAGTAACATGCGATGGGAGATACAGTCTGACCAAAGAATAGAGGCAATTAAGGCAAACAGATGACAGGTTGCAATTCTCACGTCAGAAGTAATGAGTGATGCAAAATTTCCCTTCCATTATGACAAAAACCAACATTAAAATTTCTGCAGAAAGCAGATGCAATAAATGAAAAATAACTTACTTGAAAGCATGATAGTCCAAAGTATTTCTTTAGTCAGTCTTGAACCAACTGTTATTACAAATGAACAGTGCCCACTTTCTCGCCTATGTCACCGAACTGCCTAGAAATAAAAGCTGCATCCCAACCCTCTGTATTTTCCTTTTAAGAAATGTTATATTCAGGAACAATTAAAATGTACATCATCCCTTCTTGCAAGAATCTTTCTATCAGATGCACTTGTTCTTGCACATGTGAAAGCAGGATGCCAAAAAAGCTCAAGAAAATAATCTTCAAACTTGAGCAACATTTTGCCAGAAAATATTTTCCTGCTGAAGGTGTTCTTCTTTGTTTTCTTTTCTGGATCTAGATATCTTTACAAGATACCTTACTCACACACATGAAATATATTTACAGCAGAGGAAAACTGATAGTAAATCTGATGTTCCAAACGAGTAAGAGTAGTTCTTAGACAGGAACCTTCCAGTAAATGCAAACCAAGACCGTTTCCTCACCCACAGCATATCTAGGAATTCAACCCTAGGAGAATTTTCCAATCAAAAGCCAATTCACCTGATAAAACTTTTGAAGAACTCACAGACAATGAGAGAAGTTTAACTAACAATACCTTGATAGTTATCAAAATATCCTCCCCGTAATATCCTAATCCTACAGATTAGCATTTCGTTGGAGAGGAAGTCATAATCATAAAGAATATCAAGGGCAAAAGAACTAATTTACCCTACGCTGTTTTCTCTGTTGGGGCCCAAGGAGCATTTCTTCGGGGTGCATCGGGACTCCTGCTCTCAGATTTCTTTCGCTGCAAACTGTTTACAGCAGACACAGGATAAAGACGGCTTTGTAATGTCCCCTGTGTAAAAACATAAATCGGTGCACCTGTGTCTGTAACAAGATCCATTTTTATTTAATAAATATCTTAATTACTGTTACAGGTATTCATTGATCAAATACTCATGAAAGCATGCGTCGAAATACAGTGGGCGCTCAAATCTGCACTCAGAGCAGGCTATGTGTGGAAAGTCATGTGCTCCTGAATTATACCCTTTATTTTTCTAACAATAGGATAGAGAGAAAATCTCCATATAAAGAGCTTTTCATAAATTAAGATCAGAGCTAAAATCACGTATATCAACCCAGTTGTTATAAAGTTAACTAACAGTGATTTAATAATCAACTTCGTAACATTTGACTGGCCTAGTTTTAAGTGATCTTTTCTGCAGCACTAAACATAGCTTATGTTAATAAAAGTGAATTTAAAGTATATCATGACCCATAACTTAGGTTACTTGAACTGTGAATAAGAGTGTATTTTTTAAAGCAAAACAACAGGATATGCCAAAAATCGCCAGCTGTTAGTGAACACAGTTTAAAGCCTCGGGACTTCCTGATGTAAGCAGCCAGATATAGCAGTACATGCATTACCAAAACCAGAAAGGATTTAATAACCTCTTTAATTGCTCAGTTAACAAATATTATACTATTTTTGCGAGGAACAAATACAACAAGTTCATTTTGATATTTTTCTCCCTATATTTCTGTATTACTTAAATATGGGGTTTAGTAATTCATAAGCCCTTTATGTATTGAAGCTTATTTTCCTTTCACTGACTTTCAAAGGATTATAAAATTCAAGGATTAAGACAAGTTACACCAGAGGTAATGTAAAACCATCTTCCTAGCTGATAGTAAGTCCTAACCAAGAGCTGGGGGGAGGGGGAAGCATACATCAAAGGTTATCACAATTTTTTTATGCAGTCTTGGGCAGTGCAATACATTTACACAATGCCACTGTATCAAACCAGCAGTACATCACAAAGCCCGTTGCACTGATTTCCATCACCAGCCTGACACCACTAATGCATGTACACCTTTATTAATATTATCTTATTGCCAGTGGCTATTTGAGAAAAAGAATGCAGGAGAATTAGCTTTCAGTTACGATTCTAATGCCCTATTAGTATCCCAACGTGTAAGAATAGCCCGCAGCCTCCACCACCTGCTTCCCAACACTATCCAGTGGTTAATATTTGGGCTCCTTTTTCATGCAGCTGGTCTTCTACTTAGTAAGAGCCCTACTTTCCATTCCTTGGGAACCACCATGAAATGTCATTTATCCTGGCTATAGCAAAAGTCCTCTGTCTTTTTTTTTCCTACACGGAAGCAACAGCTGCGCTCTCTACCTCTACATTATTTAAGCATTTACTGAAGAGCCTGCCCAGCTTTGGAATCATGGAAATCAGCAATAAGGAGAGCACACACTATCTGCCATAAGGACATCATGCCAGTAACTGCATAAAAATGCTAATGCTACAAACACACTTGATAGAAAATTAACAAATTATCATGGAATCTGATGATAGGTAGGTTTCTCCACATCCTCCTCCTTCCCACTTTGGGAAGTCACTAAATATTTTTAATGTAATTATGACCCAGCTATGTATAACCGCTGTATAAATACAGTGCCAAGCGTGCTTGTGCTCCAGCAGAGCACTGTTAGATGTGTCAAATAAGCATAAGTGACTTTAACATGCAACTACACCTCTTGCAGCCAAACTGGAAGCACTGTCTCACACAAACCAGCAAAGTGGAGAAGTAAAAACCTGAAGTTCTTCTGTCACATACAATATATATTTGCTGTCATCTTATTTCTGGTGTGGCAGTAGCTAAGCCTCTACATAAACTCCTGCCATGTGAAAGAAACTGTATCACTAGGGCTTTTTTCTAAGCTTTTCATCGTTCTCCAGTTTGTGCAGTGCAGCAGAAATTTTTAAGTGCTACAAATCTAGTAGATTTTTCATTTGAAACAGAACATCAAGAGGATGATGAAAGAGGACATCATTTATTGTTACCATTGAAGACGTAATTATTGTGTTCTTCCTCAATACTCTTGCACTGTTATAAAAGGCCTGACTAAATCATGGCCTGGATTGCTGAAGTGGCATTTTGTGTCCTTCCGTGATCTTCCCTATTGTTCATGTAATTTGAGTATAAACATATGATTATGAAGGGAATGCTCAGTCTGCAATTAGAATGGATTTTAAATGCTTCTGTTACCTGCATGGCTTAGTTGATCTCTATCACAGTAACACCAGATAGTTAGACTACACTTTTTTAATAGCTATTGTACTAAAATAATTGTTGGGAGGAGCAGTAAATTATCTGGGTTTAGGAGCTATTAAACTTTTTTCTTTGTGGAAAAAGTTTCAGTGAGAATCAAAACTGTTTTTAAATCCTTTGCTTAGTTAAAAAAAAAGCCAACAACAACAAACTCCCCTCTCAATTTCAAAGTGCAATAATATTTTAAATTGATAAATGTTAAAAAAAAAAAAAAGTAATTCCAATGTCTCTTTTGATTAAAAAAGCATTTTAAAAGATTTCTTGAGCAGTTTGCTCTTTGAAAGTGGTTTCCATATATTCTCTAATTCTCTTTGTACTTCTCAAATTGAGACATGTATGTACACATGTACACAAAGATGTGGGACTCAAGAACTGAACATGTGTAAACTGAACTATAAGAAGATGAGCAGAAAGAACTATTTCTATCTCCCAGTTATTTCCACCCTCTGATGCAGTTGTCCTTCCTCACTCCAAGCAAGTCGAGCTTCTTGCTGAGAATGCCAGAGGTGTATCTGGGAAAAGAGGTGACTGCAAAATGTCAGGAACAGACGGGATGCAGAGACTGCACACAGTTTGTGATGACACAAGGCTGAACTTGATCTTTGGGAACACAGGATAGTTTTAGGATAGATAAGAAGCTGAGATGCAGGGGGAAATTATTATAGGTATGAGGCAGAGAATGGTTTGAAGAAAAGCATACAGATGATACAGAATCATTACAATACCAGACTGGAAAGGACCTCAATGACGATCTGGTCCAACCTTTCCTGGCAAAAGCACAGTCTAGACAAGACTAGACATGTCAAGCTGAATCTCAAAAGTGTCCAAGGATGGGGAATCCACCGCTTCCATCAGTACACTATTTCAATAGCTGAATCCTCTTAATTGTGAAAAATTTTCCTCGTGTGTCCCTTTGAACATGGTAATATCTGATGATGTCATCAAAAAGGAGCAAGGTGCTATCTTTATACACATCAAACTGCCCTTTGAAACCTGCAGGTCTAAATAAAACCTGTAGGTTTGAAAAAAAAACTATACAGTGATGTGCCACATTGATTTACTGCTAACAACTACAGTAAATTAAGAACTGAGGCTGCATCCTCACATCCAGAGAAAGCTGACTTAGTCCATGCTACAGCTGGGCATCATGATAGTGTATCTCCTGCAAAACAAGTATCGCATCATATCAAAGTACCACATCAAGACTACAAAAGCCAAGGAACAACTCAGTCTCTTGCAAAGCACCAATTGCTCTTCTAGTGGTTTTTCAACAAGTACCATCTGCCAGCTGGTACAGTGGCAGGAGGGGATTCCTTTTGGGAGACACACAGATTACCACACACAAGTTTTTTAATTTGTACTACTAATCTTGCTGCATATTTGTTTTACACATTAAAATAAATAAATAACTCAAAATCAGAGCTAAAACATCTACATAGATTCTTGTGTAAGGATTCTATACTTACCACATATCTAGGCAGGTGGAATATTCTGTTGATCCCAGAAGGACATCTGGAGGCCTGTACCATAGGGTCACCACTTCATTAGAATATGTATGGCTGGGAACTGATTTAGCTCTTGCAAGACCTGCGGTGTAAATACAAATAAATTAATACATTGTTTGCTGTATAATTTACAATCCCAAAAGAACATACTAACACGCATCATATAACATGACGGCATGTTGCCAGTGTCTTTTTTCTTCTAGTATTGGAAGAATTTCATTTACTTAATGAAATAGCATGGTGGCATCTATCATTTAGTACCTAGCTAAACAGAGCTGTGAATATTATGAAGGAATAATAAAATACGCTTTTGCTAATGACAACCACAGACCCAGGAGAGATGCAAAGATACACAGTGGTATACCTATACGAAAGACAAATAAACCAAGATTTTAATTTCCATTAACTGCTAATTCTTAGGCATTGATAGTCTCTGATTTCAATGTCACTTGGGAAAAGGAAACTCCCAGAAGAATAGTGACACAGATGGGATTTGGCTTTTCAGAGAAACCTAAGGAAACCTTCCACCATTTACAGTGCAAACCCCAGCCTGCCTATTCAAAGCAGTAGGCACTTACAGATTACCATTCAAACAAACACTAATATTGCTGTAATACATCAGAAAACAGTATCCACAAAATTATTTTCTCAACAAATACATATTGGCAGTGCACCAATCTCAGAAGCAGACATGATTTTAACAAAATCTCTGGCCTAATAAAGATATACTATTTACAGTAATTATCTTTTAAGCTTGTGTCATGATTTCAGTTGGGATGGAGTTAGCTTTCTTACTAGCAGCTGTTGTAGTGCTATGTTTTGGATTTCAGATGAGAAATACTGTTGACAGCACGCTGGTGGTTTTGGTTGTTGCTGAGCAGCCTTTTCTGCTTCTCACACCACCCAGCCAGAGAGCGAGAAATTAAAAGGAAACACAGCCAGGACAGCTGACTCCAACTGACCACAGAGATGTTTTATCACATATGACATCATGCTTGGTATGTAAAAATGAGAAAAGAAGAAGGAAGGGGGAGACATTCATGGCATTTGTCTTCCCAAGTAACTGTGTGATAGGACCCTGCTTTCCTGGAGACAGCTGAACACGTGCCTGCCGACAGGAAGCAGGGAATGAACTTCTTGGTTTGTTTTGCTTGCATGTGTGGCTTGTGCTCTACCTATTAAACAGTCTTTGTCTCAACCCACAAGTTTTTCCTCACTTTTACTCTTCCTGTTCTCTCCCCCATTTGGACTGGAGGGAGTGAGAGAGTGACTGCGTGGTTCCAGCTGCAGGCTGCAGTTAAGCCATGACACCTTTTCAGTCATTTAAAATAATTCACATTACTACACAATGATAATCTATCCCACGTACAACTGAAAATGTTTTAGGAGAGACTGTCATATGCTAAAAACAGCAGTAGACAGTAAACTTTTGTAACAGTTCTACAGAAGCCTCTCCTCCAAGAAGTAGAAAAATGTTTGCAGGGGTATGGCGACTATTCCCATCACAGGCCAGAAAACACCTTTTCCAAATACTCTGCTCCTAGTTACTGCCTTGAGACCATCCACCGCAGTGCTGGGAGCACTGAACACGGACAAGTAATGGAAATCAGGAGAATGTGCTACCAGGTCTTTCTGTGTTTTCCTAAGCAAAGAACCACTGATTTCCCTTTCACAAAACAAACAAAATTACTCAAACAGAAAGTCATCTTACACATTACAGAAACCAAAAAGCAAAGTTGCACACTCAGAAAGAAATATGCAACATAAGAATTCACGTAACAGTGCTGGGGAGAGTCATTTGCACCTTTATTCTCAATACACTGGAGAAGCTATTTCAGAACAGTTAATCTCAGTGAATATATCTCCATAGCAATGGTGGTAAATCTTGCCAGCAGATTGCCTTATCAGCTCATTATAGCATTCAGACCAGTGTAGGGCAATAATTTTAGTTGTATGCCAGAATTTATTCTAAAATAAATTATATTTCAAATATGAGCAACCTTCTTCTTTTTTTAAGTTTTCAGACTTTCAACTCTTTTACCTTTGCATACCACCAGCCAGTGTTGGCTGGGTACAGTTCAAAAGGGGCCTGAGGAGAGGTCACACCATGTCCTCTATGGTACCTCTGCCTCCAGGTTTTGCTTCTAGGAGCAAAAAGAATCCCACCAAATGCTCCAACTGGTGAACAGCTCTTAGTCCTAGACCAGAGAAAGATTAACAAGTCTGACTTTCTGAGTATTTATTTCCCATGTGACTAAACCGAAACAGTAGTCCTTGGATCTGTGTGTACGGATCTACTACTATTAAGCCAAATAAAAATTATGACAGGATTTGAGAAGCCTGGATGGTGAACGCCTCCATCCTTCTTTGCCTGTCTGAGCCTCCCTTTAGTCTTACCTGAGGAAGACTGAATTTGGTTGCAAATGATTTTGTCTCTAATCTTCTATCTAGCTTTGCTAGGAGAAAAGGTATCGGCAGGGAGGGAAAAGGCATTTTAAGAAGCTAGTAACATCAAGTGATTTGGGGAAAACTGTCAAAAAACTTTAGAGCTTGTGGAGTGAAAAATGAACCTTGGTCTCCATGACAAATTCTTTGATCCACGCACTCAAAAAATCTTCCGTGTAGGGAAGAATGAGGACACAACTTGCCATACCAGGAATGAGATTGCAAAAAAGACAACACCCATGCTTGCCTGCCAGCTTCTGCCACTTTACTGACCAGGATGAAGCTTTGAAACTGCAACAGTCAGCCCAAGTACACCTTTCCTCCTGTTATGCAACCGTTCAGCATGGAACTAGTCCTCCTATCCTGCTGGGCCTGCCACCCCATCCTGTTTCCTCAGCCTACTGCTTCTAGATCTTCTCCACCTCTCATCTGTTCCAGGCTAACTAAAATCCATCTGATTTTCAAAGGATGGCCCCTTTTGGTCTAAGTCGAGCCTATTGGGCTGGCTTTCTTTAATCTGCTCTTCACTCCCCAAAACACCATGAAAACCCCATTTGAGCTTAGCTGCTTCATCTGGTTTCTCAGTTATAAGAGGATCATTAGTGGCACAAAGTTCTAAGTAAAAGCTTAATTTGTAAGAGGAAGTTGAGGCCATACACTGGCATCAGAACGTATCACTGGGTTTAGGAGGTTTATGGGTATAGCCATATGTTTTAAGTTGTGGTCAACTGGTTTACAGTTGGGCACATACACTACTTTGGAAACTAAATGGCCAAATGAAAAGTAGGAGTTAATTACCATGGGATATACACACCCAGGCTAAAATTTGGCAGAGGAAAATTTGGCACAGTCCTGCTGTTCAGTCAGTTGCTCCTCCTGCGCAGAACTGAAAGGACCTGAATTAAGCTAACGCTTCACAGGAGCTGCATTCTCTCAGGGAGGGAGTAAATTTTGCTTTTTCATAATAATGCTCTGCATAAAAAAGACATGTAATTATGAACATTTTCACTTGAAAACTCAAAGTTAATGTAAATGTCTCTCACCACACTTAAGACATGAAGAAATAACCCAAACTTTCAGATATATTTACAGTTTTAAAAGAATGGTATCAAAATATATATATGAGAAACAATAACCAGATACTGCATTTCTAGTTTTGATGCTCCAGATGTGAATAGATGACAGTTACCAGGGTTTTGTTTTTTCTCAGATATCCTTATGCAAGAAAATTTACTACATATTTTATATACTCTTTTGCGCATCCAAATATGCTTACTCATGCAAAATTCATTTAACCACATCCTTCAACTGAAAGAAAACTGAAGGGTAGGATTAATTAGCACAGCATGTTCAATCACTGTCTTTAAGGGTTCCCTATCTGTTTCCATGGCTACACTACAGAAAGAGTGACAATCTCCTATCATCTTTTAAAAAGACAGAGCTTATGGGGGATCATGAAAACTTCAAACCTTAATGGCTAGTGTGCATAAAAGCCAGAAGGAGAGAGATCACCAGATGAGCACCCAATATTTACATATTGCTGCTTGAGCACTTTTTTGCCTGGGAAGGTGAAGGTAGGACCTCCTGACAAGCAGCGAACTCCCCTCCAATTCCCTTGTTTTCCAAAAGATAAAAGGTCAATAGTTGTCCTGCTGTTGCAGCCCTACTTTGAAAGCAGAAAGCCAAGCATAAGGCCACTTATCAAAAGTTAGGTCATGTCAGACCCACTGGGGAACCTGTGTGTAATTATGGGAAGAACAGACACTGCTCAATGTTCTCCAGGCACTTAGGTCTATGGCCATTATTTATCCAAACAGAAAGAAGAAGCTGCTCTGATGCATGACATACTGCAAGGCTGCGCTGTGACACTTTCTTCTAATTGTTTGATTAAAAAACAGCTCAAGATACCCTGCAATGCCCTGTACTTAAAATACAGAGTGAATGATCTATGCCTAAGTACATGTACATCTTTAACACACAAAACTTCCTGCTGCCTGTGAATGTGGGGGGAAAAAAAAAAAAAAAGACAGTATTTCCTTTCTTGGCAAATACAATTTTCTTCTGCTTCATCTGGTTTTATCTTTTATCTCAGTCTCAGAGGCCATATCTCATTTTACCTAGCATCAGTTATTGACAAAACACATTGTGTTGATTTATCACCATAATCTTTAAGTTGTATTTTGGTTTTACTGGTTATAGCTATATCCAGACTCAAGATTCAATACACATACTTTGGTTATACAAGCACAAATATTCATATTTCCTATCTCTTTAGCTGCAGGACAGCTTTCTAGACAAGCTCCTACGACAATCAGGAAGCCTTCACTCACAGCAAAATGATTCTGCAAATGAGGAAACCAGTCATGATTGCAAAAATGAGGTCTTACCAACCATATTCATGGTCTCCCTTTCCAGTATACCTTAAATGTTTACTATTTTGATTTAGATATATTAAAAAGGGCTCTAGCAGGGCATACTGTAAAAAAGAAGGGATTTTTTTCCTGCCTTTTTTCTTTGATTCAGCTACTTTTCATGCTTGTTCTCTTAGCCTCCTATTTTGTTTATTTTAACAATTACCTAGAGTTTCAGGCAAATGATTTATAAAACCGTAACTATGATTCAGTAACAATATTAAAATATTGTTGATGTGTTCCCTTGTAGATCATGAACTGTGAACTTCACATAACCTATTTACTCAGCTACTTGTTTTCCAACAGAAGCGTATTTATTCAGTGAATACCTAAAAGCCAACAAAACAGAAGTAAAAGGGGTAGAAACACCGATATTGCTTCAATGAACCAGCCAGCCCTCTAACCCACAAGTCAGTTCTGGGTGAACAAGAGACCTGCAGCCTTCAGGTCCCTCTGCTCTTTGGCTGAACAGGTCTGTCTCCAAGATGCAGCTTCACCAGAGCATCCAAGTTAAATTCCTTTGAGGTAAGATAAATTACCTACAATATCCTGTCAGAGCTGTAATGCAGCCACTGGATTATGGTAGTGCTGTTCATTTATAAGTTACCCACTATCAAGGAGAGCATAATTAGGTTTCCCAATTAATATTCCCAAAATGTACTTGAGCAATGACTGATCTTCTGAACTGGAGTGCAGGAGTCAGTCTTCAGGAGAGAGGGCAATTAAGGCAAATGGCATATGTGCCTCTCAGGCTGTCTGTTTTTTCCAGCTGTATCAGTTGTTCTAATAAAAGGTTGTTTTTCCATGCAAGTCTTCTCTTGTGTATGTCTTCAGACAATCACTCACAGTAATGCAGATAATTACTCTGGTCTGTGAATGGAACTCAGCTGCCAGTTTGACAGACACAAGTTACAGAAAGGGCAGACACGAAATTACTTTTTCTGCTACCAGAAAAAAATGTACTCTACCCTCCTGAAAAGTGTTTTTCTTTTTTCAACAACTCCAGAATCATCTCTTTCATCATCACCCCTTTCCTTCACTTCCTGAGTCACCTCAAGAATTATAGGCAGTAGAAAAGTGGGATTTGAAAAAAAGCTCAACTGTTCATTGTACATTAAAAGATCCCTTTGATTAATTTGACAGAGAGCCATTCTAGCTATAAAGCTGTTTATTTCCTTGCTTTAAAATCCTTACCAAAAAAATTTCTGACACATTTTAAAAAAGCCCACTGATGCTCAACATGTACTATAACCAGCAAATACATTCATTGTCCATTAGCAAAAGAAGCACACTAAAAAATCAGTTCCAATCAAAAAGTTGCATGGAAATGCAAAAGAAATGCATTTTACTTTTGACACCAGGAAAATATGTCTATTTCCACAGCCTTCTGGGCAAGCATGAATATGTTCAAACTGCCTCTGCTCTGCTAGTCTGGAAGCAGAAAAATAACAGTGTAGGCAGAACAAACAAACAAAAAAACCAAACAAAAAACCCCCAACAATCTGCACCAACACTGTCAACATTCACACAGACATGAAAGCTAACAGAACTCCAGGACAGACAGCAGTTTCACAACAAAGATAACTTCTGCATTGCTGTAATCCATGACGTTATGGATATGGTACACATGCCCACAATACCTTAACAGTTGACCAATTTAAATCTTGCTTTTCAGAGTCTGGATTTTGACTTGATCCTCAGTTTGTTGTCTCACAAAACAACCTATATGAAGATGGTGCCCTCTACTCTTAACAACATCCCGGCATGAACACACCACTTTGCTAATATGGCTGTAAGTGAAAATGTCAGAATTACTCCACAGTGAAGTTGCTAGGTTTGAAGTACAGAGTTAACAATGGTGGAACTGATGGTTTTAAATTGGGAAGATCTGCAGAGTGCAGGAAGGATGTCCTAGAAAGGATAAACAGGCAGAAAATAATTCTTCAATGAAAATGAGAGGTAATGGGTCTCAGAATGTTTTAATGTTCCCTGAAAAAAGACAGAAAACTGGCAAGCAGCTAGAAATTAATGAGCCCAATACAGGACACTTACTGGAGTTCACAAGAAAGTAATAATAATAAAAAATTCTATGTGGACTTCTGAGACATACAAGAGAGAAAAAATGAATTGAAGCTGCTGAAGACAAGAAAGGTACCAGACTGCTTCTCTACAGTTTTGAGGTCTAAATGTTTCTCTGTTGTTAGGATTTTCCCCTAACAAAACAAAGGAATTCGGAACAGAAAACACAGGGGAAAACTCTTGTATAGAAACAAAGCGAGAACGATGGACATCCAATCTGGTGAAACACAATAGCACATCAAGCACTGACCACGGAAGTTAACAACTTACTACAGGCTACTGAGTATGAAGTTAACGATTTACTGTGATCCTCATTTGTACAGCTCAAAGTAGGATTGCAAGAGCCATTTTTGTATGGCTCCATCTGGGGTTCAAGTAAAGATGAACCATCCTTATCAAGCGGTACCTTGATAACTTACCACCTGACAAAAGTGCTGTCGGTACTTGACATATTGCATGAAACAAGCAAGCTTGCATGGCCGAGCAAGTGTTTGAACAGCATTAACATCTGCAAACAAACAGTATTTTTGAAAGGCAGACCTACCAACTAATTTATTTATAAATCAATCAACAGTGTCATTTGACACAACCCAGCCGGAGTGGAATTTGTGAATTTGAATAACTGTCACTACACAGGTATTGAAACCATATATTCTTACAGTACAAGGTCTGACATGTATAAATGGCACAATTCTCCAACTACCAGCCACCTGCCCCTGGCCCCTGCACTGCACAGCCAGTGCAATTAACCTTGATGTGCCTGCCTTTCCAGCTGCCACCCCATCACACATCTCTGTGCTGCAGGACACAGCTGCACTGGTTCCACTACCCAGCCTCGTCTTTCAAAGCACGGCTGCCCTGCCTGGCACAAACGGTTCTCTAGTGATCACGGAGTTTAATCCAGGCTGCTTCCAGTACCCAAGACAGACTATTTACAGATAAGACATACATTCAGCTAATTGTTGTTATTGCTACAGTATTTTATACTCTGCAGCTTATTTATTTCTTTAGCAGGTAGAACACTGTCTTGGCTGCTCTGCAGAAGAACTCCAGCAGGTTTTGCATACACTATCACATTAGCACATACATTCACATACAAGTAACACCCACAGCATTTAAAACCACACCTGACTGCTTTGACGTAAGTCAGAGAAAAATGATTTAAAAACAGCAGTACCGTACGGTACAATCACTGGTGCAAAACTAAAAATAAAATGTCAATAATTTCAAAGCTTTTTGAAATACAACGAAGAATGAAATAACTATAGGAGACAAAAACTTACTAAACTTATTTTTACTTTGCTTTCAGGTTAAGAAAACCTGTGTTAAATACTGTTGCTTCTGTAAAACAGTATCATAAAGCAGGATCTTACAACAAGAACCTCTGGACTGAAATGCCACTGCCAGGATAGCAAAACAGGAGCTACATGACCAAATTTATTCTGTTATGTACAAGTACAAGCCTACAAAGTCAGTAGAACTGCAAAATCCTGTATTCTAACTGAATGAAACAAATGACAGTTTGTTAGTACTGAAACCAAACCATTCTTATATCTATTCTTTCATTTAAATTTAAGACAATGAATGTACTTCTCCATGCAATGCTTGATAAAAACTACTTGCAGATTGCAAGCAAAGCATCCTTAATAGTATTTTTGACCACAGGCAAAACACTACTGTCATATTACTAGTACCTTTGAAACACTTCATGTTTTATTTAAACCATTTACTATTTCAAGTTTGCGTGTATGAGCAAATTGTAAGTACAAGTGAGCACATCTCATTCAGCATCACATCCTGCAACCTGTGCCATGAAGCTGGTGGCAAACCTGAGCATTGTAACAGAATGGGCAAAGACTTGTCAAAGTTTCAGGATGCTAACATTAGAATAGACATTTGTATTTATAAAGCATATTTCAGTGAGTCACTGCCTTTTCTTCTTATCTCCGCTCCCCTCCCCCCCTTTTCTTTTTTTAAACTTATTTAGCTTTTTCCTAAGGTCTACAGACAGTTCAAAGCTGAACCAAATTTCCAGCCTGCTTGAAAAGTCCAGAACTAAACATCAGTGATGAAATACTGATATGAAGTTTTTCCCTTCTAGCACCTCATACCCAGTATCTGCTTTTACAATCAAACCAACCCACCGTATTTAACACCTAACCATTGCAATGAAATATCTTTAAAAGCAAATATAGCCTCAAGCAAATATAACTGATCTCCAAATGACTTAAAAATTGCTGCAATAAAAATGATATGTTAATTACTGTGGGTGGGAATAAAAGAGATTACATGAAAATTTCCTTCTACCTCATTCCCAGTTATAACAGAAAAAAAATGGTATATGATCTGACATATTGTACCCCATAAAAGCCAAAGGCAAGAAAACCTGAACTGGCCTTGAAGGAGAGCTTGGGTACCTTTAAACAAGGTGTCGATCTAAGCAGTCACCCTCCCTAACACCTAACACCAAAGTCACACAGCAGCATTTCCTCCCCTTTCAAAGTGGTTGTTAATGTTCTGAGATCATCCAGATAAAAAGCTGCTGATTCCTGATTTCCCACTTTTAATATTGGTAACTTTAGGTCTTTCAAATTATAAGACCAAGGGTTCAAGCGAAGTTTGGTTATTTGTAACATAAGTAAGGACAGTAAAGTGGAGCTGACATTCATTTTTTCAGCTCTTTGGAAATGTAAATCACTGGAGAAGTGTTAAGTTTCACCAATACAAGCACTGTCTGACCTCTCCTGGCTATCATGAAGGCCAACTGCTGCAGGGGAAATCCTCATCTTAATGCAGGCAGACCTGCAAGCGTGACTGTCATGCACATCAGTACGAATTGTGCATCTTATAAATATATTAATATAACCAGTACTATGTCCTTCAGAAGGAATGAAAAAATCCTGCATAAATTATTAAAAATTGCCAGGATAAAAGGAGAATGTATTGCAGTATGGTAAGGTTTTAAACTGTCTGGGGCAAAACAAACTATGTTATAAATTACAGAGCTATCACTTCTTTAAAATGCAATCTCAACTACAGAATTAATTCATATCGTTAAATGACATATTTCTCTTAATGAAATGCCAGTCTCTGTTCACGTTAATCTTTTTTTTGCACATCAATATTTTTGTTCTGATTGATGACAAATTCTTCCTTCTTTAATGAACACCTCTTCCAGTTATCCTTCAGTTTCTAAATAGTTGATTATTTCCTGTGTAAAATAAATCTGTGTAACTATTAACACAGTCATGAAATAAACATTATTGTAAAATTTGGCATAATTTTCTCACTATATAATACAGTATGTTCTCTTAAGTAAGAAACATTAAATAAAATCATAGTAAGACGAAGGAAACAGAGTACCACAAGATAAACTAGGATGGCTATAGTTGAAAGCTTTACCATGACCTCAATAGTTGTTTTCCCTTGTAACTGCCATATCTGAAACAAGCAAAGTGGCTTCAGAACAATAAAATTTTGATCAAAGTTCAGTATTTTAAACACAGGGGCTTGTAGCCACAGTAGTCAAAAGGCTATGGACTAAGGCTGTAACAGAAGCAATATGTGTATGAAGAGAAAATGTTCCTATATAAAACTAATAGGAGAAGGTCACCATATGGCTGAATAAGGCTTTTTTTTCAATTAAAAAATCACTTGTCGTTATTGCCCAGATTTTAAATACATCTACAGATTCATTTGGATGAATGGATCTCTCTCATACAGATAGTCGATCACAGTTCTTCACAGTTTTTGTTCAGTTATCACATTAACAGCTTGGTCAACACTTAGGTGGGAAATACAAGACGCGACAACAAATCATGAGTCTGATAAAAACACAAAATCAAATTCAGCACTGAGCTAGCTGCAGTACAGATGACATCTAAATCCCAGGCTTTTCTGAAGTACAAAACACCAAACCAGATTTTTCATCATAGTTGTTTTAATGGTGTCATAACCAACTTAGTTTATTGCCCTTAATGGACAATTAAGATGCTTTCCTCCTATTTAAAGGCTTAACTCGTAACAACAGGAAACTGGACTGAACCCAAAGTAACCTGAGATGCATTTAACAGAGTAAGTCCTTACTGGAAAGTCCTGCACAGAAGGTGGGATTCATCTCCTGCCTGATTGTTATCAGCTATTTAGGGACCTTGAGCTGGAGTTTATTAAGTATGATAATCTGGATGCAAACATCACTGGCTAGCCAATCTTGATTTAGATCAGCATTCACAATAGCAAAATGCCAATACCCAAGCACCGAAACGACACACAGCATTGGTAACAATACGTAGATCTTATAAACAAGTAATTCTTAAATGACTGTTCAGTATGGATACAAATCCCATATTTGCTTAGATAACTATTTTGCTTAGATCACTTATCACCTGATTGCAACTAACTCTTGAAAAAAAGACATTCTTAGTGTTCTGTCTTTGAGTTTATGCTCCTATCCACTGCTGTACAGCCATTTGACACTCTTTACACTTAACAGAACAGAACAGACTATTTCAGTTGGAAGGGACCTGCGACAGTTATTGAGTCCCATCTGCCCGACCAATTCAGGGCTGACCAAGTTAAGGCATGTTATTAGGGGCATTGTCCAAATGCTTCTTAAACACTGACACACTTGGGGCATCAACCATTTCTCTAAGAAGCCTGTTGCAATGTCTGACCACCCTCACAGAAAGGAAATGCTTAGTATCAAATATAAACCTCCTTAGTGCAGCTTTGAACCATTTCCACACATATTCATAATAACAATTTATTCTATTAGCATACTTTTCTTTTAAAACTGTTTAGTGACTCTTCTAAACAAAGCCTGAAATATTTTCTGTTTTAAGCCAATACACATTCAAAGGCCAAATCCATCTGCATACAGTGCGAAGAATGCATGTGGATTCATATATTGGTTGGTAGGTTCTCCACTTCATGCTCCAAAGGCTAAAGGACAGGCAAGCAGTCCAGCCTGTCTGCCAACCAGCATCAAGAACAAAGCTCTGCTGATTTAAGTTTGCAATTGCTTATGGTGTTACTCATTATAGGTTTATAATAAATTTTTTTCCACTCAACTGAGACATATGTGGGGGGCAATATAAACAAATTCACAGACAGTTAGCCCAATTCACACCACTGGACAAAAATAATTCTTGCGCTTATTTAATCATTCCGTAAGAATTCTGTATATGCTTTAATTTCCTCTGGAATTTTAATCAGAGTGAAAAAAGAATGCAGGAATAGAGTTCAAGGACTATTTTTCACAGCAGCAGTTATTCAAGATGTAGTCTCTATTATACATCTTTTCAAGAAAACCATTTTTTATAGCTCATCCATTTTTAATTTGATAAAACCTCTATGTTCTGTTCTCCCTTTTCATTTGACTGCTGAGTCTTCTCATAAATGTTCATTTCCTAGCAGCTATAGCACAATGAACAGAAAAGCAAAGCACTGTTCATCCGAACAAAGACACTCCCACACCATGGAGTATCTATGTCTGCGAGCTGTGCTGTAGAGAAACACACGCTCACGGTTATTCAGAGATTCCACTTCAGCTGCAGTGCAATGCACTGGCAGGCATGAACAGCCTCGTTTAGTCAAGAACTATGATTTACTACAGCCTTCTTTTAAGTGTTTGATATCCCACACTGAGGAGAT
The DNA here is from genome assembly GCA_013400375.1 of Thinocorus orbignyianus. Lineage (NCBI taxonomy): Eukaryota > Metazoa > Chordata > Aves > Ciconiiformes > Thinocoridae > Thinocorus > Thinocorus orbignyianus. Next base: position 242,075 of record VXBW01006173.1, on the reverse strand, counting down.
TAAATAAGCTCAATGCCCAATGAAAAACTCTGGCCATGCTGTTAATTTTTTGTAAACCTATGAAACCAAAATCTGATGGTCTCACCCTTAGAGACTAAAATCCTTTGCTCTAGGATTTTACATTTACTGTGCTAGTAAAGTCAATCTTCCCTCTGACAGAAACTGATTTCTTGATAGGTTTTCTCCTGCTTTGAGTGCACTTGAAAACAGAACACCCATCTCTCTAATTTCCATACTGCTCCTCATGTAATTAATCAAAAATACAATCTAAACTGACTTCCCTTCCAAGTGTATTATTGTGATTTAGTCACTCATGGGAGACAAATATAAAGAGGAATGTATTTTACACCTTGTTTAAGAAGAGCCTGTCACACTGGGAAGGTAGCACAAGTCTTATGAAGAGCACAAGTCTTATGAGGAGAGGCTGAGGGAGCTGGGGGTGTTCAGTCTGAGGAAGAGGAGACTGAGGGGAGACCTTATTGCTCTCTACAACTACCTGAAAGGAGGCTGTAGAGAGGCGGGGGTTGGTCTCTTCTCCCAAGTGGCAGATGACAGGACAAGGGGTAATGGCTTCAAGTTACGCCAGGGGAAGTTCAGGTTAGATATTAGGAAATATTTCTTTACTGAAAGGGTTGTCAAGTATTGGAATAGGCTGCCCAGGGAGGTGGTTGAGGCACCATCCCTGGAGGTATTCAAGAGAGGAGTTGACATGGTGCTCGGGGATATGGATTAGTGTTGGATGTATTTTTGTGTGGTGTGTTGGGTTTGCTGGTGTTGTGTTGTGTGGTGGTTTGTGGGGCTTTTTTTGTTGTTGTTGTTGGGTTTTGGTGGTTTTTTTTGTGTAGGTTTTTTTTGTTTTGTTTTGTTTGTTTGTGTGGGGTTTTTTTGTTTGTTTGTTTTTTGTTCCCCCCCCATTGGTTGGGCTTGATGATCTTAAAAGGTCCCTTCCAACCTAGGTGATTCTGTGATTCTGTAGAAGATGGGCTATAATAATACAGCATTTAAATCAGTAAATATGCACGGGAGTGCACACAGAGAACACACGGGCATGCTCTCATTTCTCATGCCTCCACTGAAAGAGGTCATGACCCTTTAGACTTTAACCTTATCACTTCTAATTTTCATTTTCAGAATAGAAATTTAACCCATCTGGTTTTCAATTTTATGAGGTCATGAGCCATGAAAGAAAATATAGCTTTAAAAAAAAAATGGAGGCATACAATCTTCCCTCAGTGTGTAAGATGCAGATGTTTCTGCTAGGTCAGGACAAACTTACAAAAGAAAAAAAAATCCTCTCCACAATGTTACACTTTCATGTGTTTACTCTTGGGTATTTCTTTTTGGTTGGATTTACACATCTCTAGGCACTCCCTCAAAGCAATACACAATGGTCAACCTTAACCTGTCACCAACACAAAGCTGAGAAAATCCTGCCTTTGATGTCAGCACTGGGATATTTAGCCCAGTGCCACAATGAGGAAGTACCTTCTCCTTCATCAATCAGCTCACACCTCCAGCAAAGCATTGAACAGACCTGCAGAAAGTTGGGGTTTTTAGTTTCTTAAAAACAGAGCTGAAAAGTTTGCAGCTTCCCTCTTTCAAGCCACAAAATCCATGGAGCTTCAGCAAAATC